>CAEGAE010058600.1:0-17589 GCA_903067095.1 Girardinus metallicus
TATATATATATATATATATATATATATATATATATATATATATATATATACATATATGTTTGTGTTGGTGTGTGTGTGTGTTTTGTAAGATTATTCGCTGAGAGAAAAAAATCACATTCAACAGTATGGAGAATTTCAATCCCTATAGTGATTACTCAACATGTCTTTTATTGGGGTTTTTTTGCTTGCACCATTTAAGCATATAATAAAGCATATAATAAATTAGAATATTACTGAACTTTCATAAAACACAAGCTTTTACTTCTTTTAATGTTGTTGATTTTCTGTTTGCAGTCGATGAAAATATGACATGTAAAATTAGAATATTACATAAGACTATGAAAAAAAAGATTTGTACTTCTGAAGTGTTGGCTTAATGAATAGCGCATATAAAATCTGCTCAAAGTTTCTACAGCCCGACTCGGCGAGGGGAGTACCGCCTGGAAAGACGATTCTCCGTTGCTCTGTCTCTCTCGTGCCTCATTTTAAGAGTTTAGGTTATCCTGAGCGATTTCCATAGTTATGAAGTCATAGGCTTAGGCTGCTGGAGGACAAACAAACCACTTTTTCTCACTCTGATGCTTTATTCTTCTGCTGCTCTCCAGGTTGCAACATTTGCTGTTATTTCAACTGTTAACTTTATGTTCTCTCATTATTTTTTTTCCTCTCCATAGAAGCTACATCTGGTGATCTGTTTGGCTGTGGTCCCTTCCTGGAGGGAGGCATCGGCTAAGATAGTGCTGCCAACAAATCGACATCCTCTTTTTTCTTTTAACTTTATACTTGTTTTTTTTAAATCTTTTTTCCTGGTTCGTAGCCTTTATTTGACAGTGGTCAGACAGTAAAGCCAATTGTGAGAGAGGGGGAAGACAAGCAGCAAAAGTCAATGGGATGGGACTCAAGTTGTGAAGGCTGGGTCAAGGACTAGTGCCTCTATATATGGGATGTATATATTCACTCCTCCTCATCCAGGAGGAGTGAATGCTGCCAGTAACATGGAAACCCAGCACTCGATGCAGTCTGCCGGATCAAACAGCAGACTGCAACTTAAACTTTAATTTGAATAATGAACAAAATTTAATGCATTGTTTGGTAACTAAGATCCAGTGGTGGGCTCATTTCTGATAATTCATCAAGAGTGGAGCTATTTTTCTTTTGTTTGTTTGTTTAGCGCTTTGGTAACTTTAAAAACATTTAGCGCACATTGTTTTCCCTAAGTAAGCTATTCCAGATCAATTCTGGAAATTTAATTTCCAACTGAAAGTTTACTATTTTGTAAAAACTTTCAGCTGAATAAAGTTAGCATCTGTGTTGACGTTTGTGGTATAAACTGTTAAGTCAAGTAGTTAAACGTTAACATTCACACTCTTATTTTGAAGTGGGTGAAGACAGTTTGCACAGCAGTTCCGTTTCCTTTTCTTACGTCACTCTTTTTTTATCCAATAACTTTATCTGAAACAGACATATAGGAACAAGAACATGGACATTAAAGAACAAGACATAAACATGAGTACAATATCTAAGGGTATTATAGACTATGTAAATTATGTCAAAAAGAAATTGGCATTTGATATAATTCGAATAGAAGGTAACATGTTAGCAT
Organism: Girardinus metallicus; assembly: GCA_903067095.1. Taxonomy (NCBI): domain Eukaryota; kingdom Metazoa; phylum Chordata; class Actinopteri; order Cyprinodontiformes; family Poeciliidae; genus Girardinus; species Girardinus metallicus. Next base: position 1,604 of record CAEGAE010058600.1, read on the forward strand.
TAGGTTCTATCCATATCTTATTGGTGTAATGTTGATTATTGCTTTTGGGGATTATTGCTTTTGTTATCCATCACTTCTATGATTACTTGGAAATTTTGTCTGTTTGAATTTAAATTACTTGTTTGTAAGGTGAATCAAGATGTCATTTAATGTGAATTGGTGGAATATCTATGTTATTAAATTCAAATGCTCTTTTAATCTGACAAACAAGCCTCACTGGAATGCAAATTATATATCTTTTTTTTTCAATCTGATTGTAGAATTCTAACAGTAATCACATTTTATTGTAGTAAGAAATAGTACTAGATATTTGCTACCTCTGTTTATCTGCTTTCTGGTTTCCCAACAATCCATAATATTGACGTTTTAGTAGAATTCACCTTCAAGTTGGTGTTCATTTTGATTTCAGTGTTAGCCTTCTAGTAATCTAGAAATTTGAAGTAAGGCCTTATGTGACCCGAAGTTCTTAAGATGCCTCCCCTTCAGTGACTTTCTTCCATTTTACCAATTTACTTCCACTCACTATAAGAGAAGGGCTTGGCCCAGTCTTGTCTTCTCAAAACACATCTAATTACCCCAATGCCAAGCTATTCTCATCCATCACATAATCTTTTGGAGACAAGGTATTAGCACTCCCCGTCCCGTCAGCCAATTACCTTGTGCCTTCTGCTCGAGTCACCTGCATTGCAAATGTGACCTTTACTTAGAGGGCTGATTGCATGTTTCCTTGAGTGTGTAAGAAATCGCAGGGTTTGCGAGTGTGTGTGCATGCAATCAACAAAAAAGTGTGTTAGGAAATTGAAACTATATGACGGCATGCTTTTTCAGATGCATGAACTAAAGCAGTCCGTGTGTATACAGGGAACATGCAGGGGCTTAAGAGTTTCAGACTCAGACCAATGTTTAGTGTATGTTCTATTTGTCTTTATGTTTACATAAGAAATGGAAGTCTACTGTGTGTGTGCGTGGGGGTGTGCGCGTACACGCAAATGGGCTAGGGGTGGTGAGTAAGCCCTCTGAGACGCCCCAATGACCCCCTCTCACCTCCTCTCGTGTGATAGGCCGTCGTGAATGTTAATGTCCTGTGATGGCTGTGGAGCAAATAAGTGTTTCTGACACAGTACAGGCTCCCATTACAGGACCGGGCCAAATGGGCTCGGCAGTGCCTTAATGAGCCGGGAGATCAGTCATCCGCAGCCACTGTACTAGTCTTGCACACTGCTTATGCAGGGACGGACCTCAGCACCACTGACCAGAGGGGAGGAGAGAAAACTGTCTCCTGATGTCTGAAAAACAACACCTTTACTCTTGTTTTTTTTTTTTTTCTTTGAGATGAATTACTCACCTGGAAGTTCTAAAAGTTTGAAGATCTTATAAAACTGTTTGAAAACAAAGCCCAGCTCTTTGTGCTTCTTTGACTCCAATGACGGAAAATTATTTGAATCCTACAACTTTAGAACTTTCTATCTTTATAAAATGTCCATAATATTCACACAGTCACACTAATAAAACTCATGTGTTTATGACTCTAGCCTCTGTAGTGTCATCATCTTTGTCTACCACATCTTTGTCTCAAACACTTATTAATTTAATAAAACTATTACACTTGACCGTGAATCCCTTTTTGATTAAATAGTAGCGTTTGTTTCATTCAATTAGGCAGACATTTTCCAGAGCACCTCAGGAATGTATAAGTTGTTTACATTGATTGTAATAGTTATGAGTCTTTGTGATAAAATTTTTCAAATGACACTGTAGTTCTTAGCTTGCTGACAACCTGCTCTATTTTATGCAGGCATATAGCCGCTGGGGACAAATTTGTGGTTTGGATTGATGTTCATCAACTGCACATTAACACAAAAAAGACAGAGGAGGTGGTTATGGACCCCATGTTAGTTGATGAATGGACTCTTGTGGCCAGACATCGTCCAAACATTACACTGGTGGATTCGTACAAATATATCTTGGAGTTTGCAATAATAGTGATTTCAGTTGGAAAAAAATGTGGCAAACGTCGGCTCACGGATTCATCAGCGTCTTCATCACATCAGGAGACTTCAGCTGTTTGGTGTCTCCAATGACATCTTGTTAATCTTTTACGAAGATTTCTTCAAAACAGTATAGCTAGCTGATTTGAACATCTAACAGTTAAGTCCAAATTTGATGCAATTAGAGTATAGGGGTCGAAAACATATTATTGTCACATTTTTCTATTAACTATATGTAAATAATAATAATAATAGTAATACTAATAGTAATACAGCATGAATCATTTTCATTCTATTTCAGTATTTGCAGAAGTCAGCAGTTCTTCACATAGAAAACTTTTATTTAAGGTAGATTTACCTGCATTGTTGGATAGGAGTGAATTTAAAGTTAGAAAATATCACCTGTCAAGTAGGTCACAAAAGCAGAAATTGGGAAATCTTGTAAAATGCTTTGCTGAAAGGCAAACTAAGAGGCTTGACCACTGTGAAATCCCAGTTAACCCTGCAGCCAGAGGATCTTATAAACTCGGTTGCAACTGGCCCAGCACAGTTACAAGCTTGTGAACAAAGACACTGTCTTGCTCTTCTCCCTCTGGATTGTCAGGAGAAAGTACAGATTCAGGTTGTTATTTCGGAGAAAGACGGAAAACACATCGCTTGGCTGACTCATCATAATTTGATTCGAGAATGTAAAGTCCCACTTCTTGCTCCGAAGTAGAGCTTGGCGGGAGAAGAAAAGAAAAAGAAAATAGAGAGAGAGAGAAAGGAGGGAGAAGTAAAGACAGAGCAGCGAGGAAGCAGACGTTTGGCTTGATTGAGACGCATGGCAGGAGGAGAATCATACAGCGAGTCAGGCCACACACTCACAGTTGGCCGGGCTGTCTTTCAAAACTCTCCAAATAGTCTAAAGTGGACCTGTTGGAGTTACTGAGTCGTCACACGACATGTTGTAGCCCAGGAGCAATGGGCCTGCAAAGGTGTCTCTTTTTCTCTCTCTCTCTCAGCGGGACTTGTTAGAGGTGCTATTTTGGAGTCTTTCTGCTTTCATTTTCTTTGCTGCAAAACACTGGAAATGTTCCGCAAATGTTTTAAAATTCAAGGTTTGCGGTTAAATCCAACAAAGAAAGCTGAATGTGAATTAACACCTTTTAATGCCGTATACATTGTTGTCACTGATATGCACAGCAGGTCCGGTTTGATATCCAGATCCGTCATAAGTATTAACTGAAACGACCATTTCAGAATTTCTTAAGAACCAGAGAGGATTTAAAAATAAAACAAATGAAGAGAGAGGATGTAAGAAATACATATTAGGAAACTGCTTCTACACCTGCACAAAGAGAGAAAAAAATAACAACAAAAAAGAAAGCTGAGAAACCAGTGACAAAAAAGATATGTATTTAATGCCCTTATTAATGCAAGATGGATGTAAGATGTACAAAGTACTGTATGAGTGTTTTCAAATAAAATTGATAAGGTGTATGTTTTAGAAAAATGCAACAGCATAGTGTTAATAGTGAATGGGTTATATATTGTGGTATTTTAACAAGGATGTTTACAATTTTTAAGGTTATTGTTCAATTTAAACTTTTTTATATTAAAAAACAAGATTAAATATGTCTACAGTTCAAACAAAATGAAATGAGTCTGAGCTTTGGCGCACAGAAACATTAAAACAGTTCAACTTTTCATCAGATGTACACATTGTGTTTATATTGACTGAAAAACAGCTATACATATATGTTCTAAAAATTGAATTGATGTCATTATGTTTATTTATGTTCAAATATAAGTTTACTTATATAAAAAAAGAAGTACATCCCGGTATTTACAGGGTTAAACATTCGCTTCAAACTTTTGAACTTTGTTTTTTTTGATTCCCCAACAAACCTGAGGGCCTTATTTGTATGATTCGTCGAACCTCCTAAACACAATGGAAAATGGAAACAAAGGTCAGTGTTAAGTCTCCCTGGCTTTTGTTCTCTAAAACAACAGTACTGTATTGATCTGTCCTGAATGATAAACACAAATGTCTTGGTAAAACACAGTCTCTTTTGACCTTTAGCAATTACTTTTACATGGCTTTAGTGTTTCTGCGGAGAGGGGGAAAAAATACCCGACTTACTTTCTACTGTTGATTCTTTTTGAGATTATATGACAACACCCAAGTTAAATTTTACAAACTTTCTTTTTATTTAACAGAATCTGCCATTTCCCTGTGAAAGGACAGCGAGAGCAAGGTATGATGTTGTCTATTATTCAACAAGAGCTCAAATATAACCGTGTTTTACAAAATTCTTTCAAGCATATTCTTGAGCCTTCAGTAAACTTCCAATTATTTACATACATGTACATGTACATGGCTGTGGCTGTAGTCTTGTGCACTGGAAAATATTTGTTTTGCTAAACTAGGCTGAAAATTAAAAAAAAGAAGATTTAGGCTAATTTTAAACAGTCAGTTGGGGGGATTGAGCTGCCTAAGTTATCTGGTGAGGGGCTTAACCAAGTGTCAAAGTTGAAATGTGTCATCATGACCCGTGATTACATCCTCTTGACCCTTCCAACGAGCTCAAAAACAGCTGCAGATTGCAATGCCAGACTTTATTTAGGGAGCTTGAACTATTGGTGAGCACATTAAGATAACCAAGTCCGCCTAAAAATAATAGAAATTAGCATTGGCAAAAAGCAATGCATTTGCAAATCATTGTTGTTGTTGTTGTTTTATTTTTTTTACTCTCAACATTTCTGATTCAGAATTTGGAAAAGGATCAAGGGTTTTTCTGATCAGCTTAAGATGACGGGGTATGATGAAAAGCAACTGCACCTCAGACTGACACTTCTTGACCTGCGGAAAGACTGCAGGGAGGTGATGGCAGCAGGGGACTGATAAAGGCCAGTCGCAAGGGGCTGAAGGTGCATCCTCGACATGTTCTTTCGGCAGCAGGGCTCTGGCCACAAAATGCAAGCGATTACACACAAACACCAGTCCACACAAGCACACAGAAGCTATCTCCAAACAGTGGAGGAAGGATAACAGGAGGCACTTCAGATCTTAAAGCAGTGGGATAAAATGTCCACACCTCAGTGTGGCGGCAGAACGACGACAGCAGCTAAATCTGCTATTCACCCCAAAGCCAAATGTCGTGGGAATGGTGAGTGATTTCAAGCACAAACAACCCGAAACAACACACTCAACCTCTCTAAGCTAAGTGTTTTTATTTAATTGGTAGAAATAACCAGATCTTGGCTTTTTACGATTAGATGTTTATGAAATCAAGTCCTGTCTTTTATAGTTGCAGTATCCAATGATCGATAACTTCATCACATTTTCTGAATTTTATTGACATTTTCTGATAGACGGTCACAAAAAGTGCACAATTGTACAGCAAAGGACACATAGCTTTGAAATGTTTTTATAAAAGAAATCTCAGAAGTTTGACATGCAGATCTACTGAGCCAGCCTTGAATAAACATTTTGTAAAAGCACCTTTTGCAGCAATTTCAGGTGAAGTTTTCTGTTTTCTGTTTCTCTCAATGTGGCACATCAAAAAGCAAAGACTTTTGCCAATATTTTTAGCTAAAGAATAAGCTAAAAGTTACCATGGACATCTTGGCTGATTCTCTAAAGTCTTGGTAAGTGGGAAGTTGTGCGAAACTCTTTCAATTTTTTAATTGAAAGAGTTTCAATTTAAAAATTGAAATATGTACAAATATTTTTACATATTTGTAAGATGTACAAATAATGTACATCTTACATTATTTGTAAGATGTACAAATAATGCTAATACGCTACCACTGCCTTTCCAAACCCTGGCCTCAATATGCTGTTTGTTTGATAATATTTTTTTACTTTACCTCTGAGTCCTTGGCACGACGGCAGTGTTGATATTCATATTCGAATTATATAAATGTGGTCTATATTTATGAATACGGTGATGTCTGAAGGCAAGTGATTGCAGTAAATTTTATTAAGGGACATCAGAGTAATAGGGTGCTATATAGTATCTTCGGACATTTATATGTAAAAATAATGTAAAAGCTGTGGATTATTTTCCGCAGACTTGCCAGTTATATGCTACATTTCATTGGTCGATTACATAGAATCCAAATCAAATTAAATTAAGTTTAGTGTTGTTGTAATGTAACAATATTGTAGAAAGTACAAGTGGAGCAAATACTTACCAGGACGTACTAAAAGATGAATCCTCTTCATTTTTATTGGGAAAAACATTCATGCCGTTGATTTTAAAAGGGGCCGTGAGAACATTAATTTTTTGTGTGTGTGTCTGCTTGTCTTGGTGTGCAATTTTTACACACTGCCTTTTGTGTGTGATCATGCTTTACACCATTTCATTTAAGGCTTGATCAGATTAGCACTATTCTTATTATATTAATGTTAGCTGGATAGATTAAATATTCAATTAGGGCCTCATGCATACAACTGTGACATCGCATTTTACGGGGCGGCTACTCTCTGCGTGCGTGTGCGCGCGGGAGGCAGAGAGAGTTCAAGTGTGTGTCTGTTGATGTGTAATGATGTGTAAATATATTTATGGCTCAGGGTCACCGAGGTATTAACCTGACCCAGGCTGCCTTTCCCTCTGGGGCAAAACGCCACACTGGTGATTGTTTGGCATCTTTGGTCGCTCTTGTTTGTGGGCCTTTAATAAACGAACCAAAATGTTTGCTGGAAAGATTATTTAAGAAATATTAGAAACAGGTTGTGTTGCTTTATGACATTAAGTTTTTAAAATGGCAAACATCAATGTTTTTTTTTTTTTTCCTATAGAAGTGAAACCAAGTTTACAATCATATGATTCTTCCGTTCCAGTGATGCGCTTACATAGGTGTTGGTTTTACCAAGTTGGCCTGGCCCATCAGCTAAATGTCCCATCACCCTGGCATGTGCCAAAGGCCTACATCTTATTCAAGTTTAAAACCTCTAATTGGTAACGTTTAAAAGGCGTTTAAGAGTGCCCTTTCCTCTCCCTTTTCTCATTTCCCATTTAATGTGTTGTGTCAAAGTCTATTACCTCAGTTGGACGTTTCTGTCCCTTAAGTTGAAAAAAGAAAAAAAAGAAAAAGGGAGGGGGTGAGGGTGAGGGTGTAGAGAGTGAGAGGTAAGATGGGGCGGATGGGGGGGGAGGAAAAAAAAAAGAGAGAGAAGCCATCAGCTGAGGTTTGCCAGGTCGATAAAGCTTTTAGATTTGGAGATGTTTTCAGGGGGAGCCCATTTCCTGCGGCTAAGAGTTGTTAATGGAGCTTAAGGAATTATCTTATGACTCTCGGTTCGAGAGCAGTTTATTTCTAACCTGGGCCCCCTGCTCCCTGTGTCGGAGTGGCGGAATATGCTGCTGTCAAAGCAGCTTAATGAAAAGTAACGCGTCACTGATTGCAGTTTTATTTGGCCTCTATGTAAAAAGCTCCTGTTAATTTACCATCACGCTCCCTCTGTGCGTTCGTATTTGCCACGGCTGACTGATTTGGTTATACCAGCCCTGCCTTTCTGCACACAGGATTTGTTCCTTCCTCTCCCTCCTCTTGCGTTTCCTTATTTCTCTTTCTCTGGTCAGAAAGGCCGTTTGGTTTTGAGGCCTGGTCTTCATGCTAAATTTATTAGAAGGCAAGGCTGTCTGTGGTTTATTCTTTGCAAATTTCCATCATGAGCGACTTTATGTGCAAGACAAACAGTGTTAAGTGAAGAAAGAGAGAGAGAGAATAGAATCCTAATAAAGGCTCTCATGTAATAGATGTTTATTTCACTCAAAAAAAAGCAGATCTCAGTTGTTGGCTCTTTTCCTATTAAAATTCATCACTAAAGCCCTCCTCCTCTTTCTCTCACAGGACAGACAGAGTCCCCCGAGAGCTCCACTTTTGCCATTACTGTCAAGTACCCTTGACTCCTTTTCTTTTTGCCCTTTTATCTACAACAACTAATTTGAGTTCCTTTGCCCTTTTCACTTTTAGACGACGTGAGAGCCTCACATAAAAAAAGAAAAAAGAAAAAACCTTTTACACTTCTCAGAAGGGGAGTCAGCATCCAGTTTTCATTTTTATTTTATTCTTATTTTTTTTGTTTGTTTGTTTGTTTGTTTTTCTTTATGGAGTCCTTCCTCTTGAAAAATGGAAGTGTGGACATGGCAAGAACCTCATCTTGAAGGCAAAGAAAAACCTGCTTAAGACTCCAAGACCAACAGGGATGGCATTACAGGCGCTAAAATTGTTGCATGAATCATGTTAACAAATGTATTTTCTTTTTCCTTCGTTATTTGATGTGGAAGTGTCTTATGACTTTAAAATGTTCATATGGAAATCAGTGGGGTCAAAGTGTACAGCTCAAAGTATGACAGTGGCGGTTGTTGCACAAATGGTGCCCTGGGTGAGCCTCTTCTTCTGATCTGAACCATTCTTCTGATCTCCCACTAACGACCAAAACACACAAACCAAGACTCTGATTTATTTTTTAAAAATTTCAGTTTGCTTTGGAATAATCGAGTTAAGCTCTGACACAGTCCACACGGCCTTGTCATCATGGGGCAAGAAAGAATAACAAAATTAATTATAATTTGATGAATAAGATGTATTTGAAAAAAAGTATCTAATCAGGGGTTACTACTTGAATGTGGAGAGTGGTTGTAGTTGGAGAAATCAAATCAAATTGTGGTTTGGGGCCCCATACAGACTGCAGAACCTGAACAAAAATTCATCTCTTCAAATGACTTCCTCTTCCGTTTGAAGCTGTTAGTAGAATACCTTACCCTTTTGACAGCCCCGCGATGGATGATATGCTGAACTGTTTCGATAATATTATCAGAGAGGGAAGAGAGGTGAGGGAGGAAATCAATAGCTTGACATGAAATATGACTGCAAACATCCCAATTACAGGCTGTTTAGAGGGAATTAATGAGGCAGATCTTAGATACAGACATTGGCCTGTCTCGTGCTTTGAGCTGCTTTATTTACAAGCTGTCATTAAATAGAAATTGATGTTTTCCTTAAAAGTGACAGTAAAAGAAAGGTGTCTGAATTGGAATGATTAGAAATTGAATGGCTTGTAAAATGTATTTTTTAGCGACCCGCACTTGGAAGAAATCGTTTTCTACAGTAAAGAGCGTCTTCAGCACCCTGGACAGCAACTCTCAGCATTAACCCGACATGACAAGCTCTTCTTCAGAAAGCGACTGCTTTTATTTTCAGTGAACAAAGACGAAACGCTCTCATTCACTTCTTCAGAGAGAGCAGTGCATATGTGAGACCTTTGTTTTCTACTTCTTTTTAATAGTGACTCTCATCTGCTGATACTTAAATTATGCATAATTAATAACATTTGCATGCTCATAGTAAAAGAAATCTTGAAAAAAATAAATAATAATAATCGCAGGCCTACTTTTTTTGTTTCCCCTTCGAGTTGTAAACTGTTATTTATACATTTTCTTTTTTTTTGTATTAATTATTATTTAACTCTGTGCGTGCGGTGGTTTAAATGAATCAAGCTGATCCGGATGTTTTACGTCTGTAACAGTTTATGAATACAGGTAAAAAATAATAAAACATAAAGAAATCGTGGAGACTTAACAGGCTTATCCACCTCGTTTTGATTTCTTTTTTTTTTTTTTTTTTTTAGTCCCAAAAGAAGTCTTTATCTGTGAGTTAGTTACGTTAGGAGCAAAAAAGTTTGTTGATAGTTTTTGGGAAACTCATGGCACTGTCTTTGGGCGGGTCTTGGTGCTGCTGCAAGGCCGCCGCACTCCTCTCCGCCTCCAGCACGCTGCCTTTGGTGTTCGTGGTCCAGGAGACGGTCGTGTTGGTCAGAGCCTGGCTCAAAGTGCTGTGCCTGAACAGGGGGTCGTGGAAAACCCCGTCCACCCAGTTCCTCAGCGTAGTGACCGGCGAGTCCTGCCGGTTGTCCAGGACGGTTACGGGGGAAGTGGCGGAGGGAGACTGGGTGAGTGAGGAGGGAGGCGCCTGGCACCTCAGCATGCAGGACGGATATTCAGTCTGGTTCAGGGACGTTGCTGTCTGTGCCAAAGACCAGATTCGAGGCTTGCCGTCTAATAATTGGTGACCCTGCTGCTGCTGCTGCTGCTGAGTGTAGCACGACTTTGCCTGCTGCTGCTGCTGCATGCTGTCCGGCTGGAAGTCCTCCGGACTCGTTTTGATGCAGGTTTTACCCAAGTCCTGCTCCCCGCCGAGAGGCACCGGAACGGAGATCTTCAGAGACGCGTTCTTTATGAGGTGCTCGGCGGAGCAGTCGCTTGTCGTCGACATGTGCGTGTTCATGTGGTACCGATGCTTCATCTCACACTCAGAGCTTTCAGACTCGAGCGTGTCAAAATCGTCCAGGTCGCTCAGCTGGAGTTCCTTATCAGCTCGACTTCTGGTGTCTGCGAGGAAAGGGAGGAAAGTAGTTATTTGAAAAAAAAAAAAAAAGGGAGTTCAATTTACGTCGGGAAAGGGGCACAACATCGAGCCCGAGAATGTTTGATTTCACAGGAATCATTATTTGTACCTACCACAATCACCTAGCCTATAAATTAAAAATAATTTTAAACGTCTATAACAAAAAATAAATAAATAAATAAAAATCCTTACTAAGATAGTATCAAGACGTGTCCCTGTATACAAACTGCTTGCAAAAGTCTATGTATTAAAACACTACTGCTTATTATATGCTAAAGCAGTTTCAGCCAACTTTTTTTTATTTATTTACTTATTTTTTTTTTGGATGATATAACTTTTGGAAATGAGCATTAAAAGTGTCACAAACTTTTTATTTTTAAAACTTTATTAATATGAACGATGATAAAACCCTGTACTGTGTTACTGTAACACTCTTTTAGTGAGTTTTAGCGAAACAAAACACCATCACTATGAACAAAATGTCCTTTCTAGTGGGAGTTGAATTGAGACAAATATCAATTGTCCTTCAACAGATGTTATGTTGGGACCTCTTTAAACAGCTAAGGCTGTTCTGATCAATAATGAAAAAGAACAACAGTTTTTACAATTTCCTTTAACATATTATAATCACCTTGGTGAAGTGACAAGCTTTAAAAAGAATATATGTTGTTGTAATGGTTAGTACACTGAATGTGTAGTTTAACAAAATAAAGCAGAGTCAGCAACAAAAATCACATTCTCACGTGGAAAAACGACAAAAAGATTAATCTGATCTTTTTTTCTTCCTGCTTAGATAATTAAGCTTTATCATTTGAGCCTCGTTGCGTACTTCTGCTGACGTTAAAAAGAAATGCATTTTCCTAAATCATCCGTCTTTTATTTTACATTTTGCCAAGCTGCAAGATGTCTTGACACTAACCATCATCGGTATTCTCGCTTTTTATCTGCCCCTCCTGAGACCCCTCCTCATCCTCATCATATCTCTTCTCCTCTGAGCCCTTGTTTCTGGGCGGCCACGTCATCTTGTTCTCCTTCTTCAGCCTCCTGCGGGCATTCGCGAACCAGGTGGAGACCTGTGTCAGGGTCATCTTGGTGATGATGGCCAGCATGATCTTCTCCCCTTTGGTCGGGTACGGGTTCTTCCTGTGCTCTTGCAGCCAGGCCTTCAGGGTGCTGGTGGTCTCACGGGTAGCGTTCTTTCGCCTTGTCCCCCCATCCATAGAACCATATCTGTGAAGGAGAGGAATACAAAGTAAACTTGGATTAAGGGGAGTGGATGTGGCTTCAGTTTTCCAGAAACTGGGCACAACAACTTCAGAAGACCAATGCTCATCCCAATGAGCGTTGTCGTCTCACATTTTATATGGAAGGAAATAGAGCCAAAATATAAATAGAGTACTGTATGCACAAATTTTTTCCCATAAAATAGCTTTCCAATATTGCAAATGTATCTAAATAATAAAAAAAAAAAATCTGTCTGTTACAATCACTAGAACTTTACACCACTATGCCAAACATGTAAAGACAAGGGAAACAAAGATTTTCAACAGAACGTAAGAGTGGCTCAACTGTTCAAATTAACGTTGCCATCTGATGGCTGCCTCACTCAATTGCCACTTCCTTCACTGTATTTCCCCTTGAAGCCACACTTAGGGGAGCGTACGGACCTTTTCCCAATTTCACCTCATCCAAAAATGCAAACCTCATGCGAACATCCATTTAAAATGCATGGTGTTGATTTTCAGTCAGCAGCGAGCTGTAAAAACTCCCCTCATGGGAACCTTTTTATGAGGCATTCAATGCTCCGTCTGGCTTAGTGCAGGTCAAGCACTGCTGAGGGAATCTGGAAAAGAGGGCAAGCGTTCACCTTCCCCTACCCCATGTTGTACCCTCTCAGATAAAATAGACTGTAAAAATTGCTTTATTGAGTGTAATGATGAGCCCTCAGGTAAAAGGAGGGTGCAGACATTGTGCTACTCCTGTAGGCCTGCTTGTCTCTCCCTGTGCCATACACAGATTGTATGGGCATCATTTCTTGCTTGCAGATCTACCAAGATTCATGCAGATGTGTTGTTGTTGTTTTTCTTTTTGTTGCCTTTCGCCTTCCAATAAAAATTATTCAACTTTTGCTAAAGTCGAGTGTAATTCTTCTGCAGAACTCTTAAGAACTCACTTTAGCATTAAGAGCTCCTTTCTCATTAAGCAGCACACAACATTAAAAATGGTTGCCTGTAACGCGAAGTTCTGTTCATGTTTCACTTTCTTCAGCTTCGATGGAAATTCTCAAAGCGAACTAGTGAATGACTTCAGTTTGCATGTTTTCCTAGTTTTGGTAAAACCTTTCAAGGTGGCACACTTTTCAAAGATGCAAGGAGTCTTCAGGTTTAAATGCAAAGAGAACAGTTTTTTTTTTTTCCAGTAAAATTTATGAACAGAAAACAAAGGGAAGCTGCGTTTTAATTTAGTGTCTTAAGCACTCGCCCTCACTTCTTAGGTAGCACATTGAGAGTTGGCTTTTCTCTAAGCCTCACTTGCAATCTGTTTCTTTTTTATTATTATTATTAAAATCAGGAGTTTGCCATTTTTCTTTCATTGTCGCCCTGACATAGATGTCACAGTACATGTGGGTCTTCATCCTTTTAAAATCTGCACCACACTGTATGGAAACACGGTGTTGCTCATCACGATGCTAACTTTAAAAAAAATTAGTAAAACAATTGACATACCTGTCATATTGGTACTGTCCCAAGGTAGGATCATAAGGGTAGTAAGCAGTTGCTTGTGTGATTCCCGCATGCGCAGAAGCTGCAGCATCTTTAGTATCAAAAGTACCCTGCGAACATACGTGTGATTCAGTACGTATAGTATCTCAGCTTAACATTAAACAATTGAGAATGTTATGCTACTATAAAACAACTGATCAAGACCCTGACCACCCATTGCAGGTGGAGAGAAACAAATACAATTCAGAGTTATGATTAAGAATTCAAATCCAAACTGAAAAAAGTTTTCCTTTCAACAGCTTAGATGTAAACTTTTATAAACATTTTTTGACAAACAAAACAGAAAGGCAAAGCACTATAAAGTATCATTTTCTACTTTACAACAGTTCATTATTTTTCAGAAAACCTCTCTCTTTTCTTTTATTCCTGCAAGAATACCTAAGTTGTTAGTTCCTTACTAAAAAAAAAATCTAATCTAAATCAATTTGTTTATATTTTATATCCATGCACTGTATCTGGATTTTTACTTCGCTTAAAAATAAGTTTGACAATTTAAATAAAATCACACTTAGATTTTTCTGCTCTTCTTATCTCCAGTTCTTCATGTGACTTACAATTAAACTTTTTATTTTTCCATCTGTTTTCCCTGCCTAAAAGAAAACGCTGAAGAAACAAACTGGCGAGACATGCAAAGTTATTAACGTGTCTGTTTTTAATTACTTGGATGAAAGTCTTAAGAGGGTAATCTTAGTGGCATTTGAGGGTGCAGGTCATTAAAGATGGGAAGAGAGAGCCTTATTTAAGCCTCAGCACCCCGTGGCTCCATTAATCAATGCCAAGAGGGAAACAGAAGAAAGGTTTACCAGCGAGTAGAAAGCCGACGCGTCTGTCCCGTATGTAACATAATTTCCATAGCCCTGACCGCCTGTGTAGGGGCTGCCGTACACGCCTAGCGCGGCCGCGGAGCTCAGTTCGTGCCTCGCCGTGGCCAGCAGCCGGCTCTCATACACGGGACAGTAGACAGGTGTCTGTCCAGACGCCGCTACCCCGGAGTCCGCTATGGATCTACCCGTGGACTCGCAGCAAGTGGTAAGAGAGTTGGTTGTCATCAGGAACTACGAGGGAACAAAAAAGAAAAAAAACAAAAATACATGTTTGTCATGTCTGGACACTCTTTTGCAAAACTGATTTTGAAGTTAGTATGAACAGGTTTTTTTTTTTTTTTTTTTATAAAACTGCGTTACATGCTTCAGGTTTCTTACAATAAACGCGTTCTTCGTTCATTTAGGCATATTGCTGCCTTAGAAACTCATAATTTATGCATATCAGAAAATAAGCAACTCAACACAGCAAATTGGGGCGAAAATGTTCGCGTAAAAGTGCCCTAAAGGAGCAAAAATGTTCGCCTTCATTTAGATAAAACACGTGCTTAACAAACACAACATGTTTTTGTTTTTTTTTTGTTTTGTTTTTTTTTTCCAAACACCGTTTCGTAGTACCTAGAAAAAAAAAAAGTAAAGGCAAAATTATTTTTATGGCTCAAAGCCAAAGGCAAACAGCAGCTGGCTTGTGGTGTGGCGTGTGCCGAACAAGTTGGCATGCGTGTTCCAGCGCAGATAAACATATGGTTGACATTACAGACGGGCTATTATCTTACAGAAATCAGTGAATGGGAGGTCGAGGGAATCGGACTACCCCTCGTTTTAACCCCCTTTTTTTTTCCTTTCCCTCCTCCAGTAGAAAGACACAGGTATCACTGGCTGTAACGCGATACCTTTCCCGATAGCCGAATCTTGTCTAAAAGTGCGTAAAAAGGGATCAGGGTTTGGATCAATAAGTGACTCGGTCACGTTAAGAGGAAAAAGTCAAGGATCGCCACCGTAAAGATGCAAAAAAAAAAAAGAAAAGAAAGAAAGAAATACGCGAACTTACTTGTGGAGCAGACGAGTATGGATATCCAAATTGTGGATATGACATGGTAGAGAGGTCCCTCGGTATCCAGAAATAAAGCGAGACTGAAGGTCTCCACTCCTGCGCAGGCTGTGGCTCTGTTTCACTGTTCCAATTGATTGGCAAGCACAGGCTCCTAGGATGCTTATAGGGCGAAGCACAGTAGCATGTTTAATTTGGGTTTAAAAAAAAAAAAAAAAAAAAAAGCAACCTTTTATGGAAAAAGTCTAATAATAATAAAAAATAAATAAATAAAAATGAAAAACGCCGTTTTTTTCTCCTTTTAAAGTCTGTTAGAAATAAATTCAAATGTCCCGAATAATCACTTTCTTGTCGGGTACATATTTTTACCTTATAAAAAAGTAGTATAAAGGACGTCAGCAGCTGAGGCAGGTTGTTTTAAACGGAGAGGACTCTGACGTCAGAAGTTTCCTAGTCAGAAAATGACCAGACTGTAACTTTAATATGCATTTTCTGTCTCACAATGACGACACAAAAAATACGCACACAAAAAACTAAAATAAATAACATCTATTAACTTAAGAAAATGGGATAAAAAAAAATAGAGAGACATGTACGGAATTATTATTATTATTATTATTATTCATTGCACTGAGATTAAGTTGGACTCCCAATCAATCAATTAGGACAATCAGTGTCTTGACTGTGCAAACATATGTATCAGTTTAAATGCATTAGGCCGAATCAAGTGCATTCTTATCGTTCTTGCACGCTGAGGTAATTACATAAGGAGCTAATTGATTTTTAATTTCAAATTATCACATTAAGCAGGAAGTAATGAAAATTCAATTCAAGACGGAATGCGTAACGTCATGAAAACAAGACATTATCTATCTATCTATCTATCTATCTATCTATCTATCTATCTATCTATCTATCTATCTATCTATCTATCTATCTATCT
>CAEGAE010058607.1:0-10327 GCA_903067095.1 Girardinus metallicus
CTGCTGGATTTCTATCGGCTGGTCCTCAACGGCAGCGCAGATGTTGTGAATAATGCGTTCCTGTGCCTCTATCAGGGACTCAAGACTGCCAGATGTCTTGGATTCCCTGATGCCTCGACACATCAACGAGCTAACAAAAAGTCGGACTGTGTCCTTTCTCTGTTCCTCAAAGGACGCCCTCAGTTCTTCGGTTTTTCTTCTCACTGTTATCAGTTGTTGGACCATACTGATCACAGGTCGTACCAAAGAACTGAGCCCTATGCCTAGCCTTAGAAATGTTATGGGGTCTTCATCATCCATGGGAGACGTGACCAAAGATATGACATGCTTTAAGAAAAGCACGTCAAAGACCTCAGCACATTCTCCCTGAATGGTCTCATCGACCCCCATGGCATGGGCAAAGGCCTGAGAAACCTGGTTTCCAAATATGGCTTTTAAGTCGCCATATTGGAATTTCAGGTTCTCAAGTACGTCCTGAACGAAATCAGAGAAAACCTCCGTCAGGTAACGCACAAGGTATTTAGTCCTCTCTGTGACGCTCTCATTCAGGTGTTGCAATTCAAAATCCTCCCAATCTTCCTCCGGAATTTGATAAATGTATTCCTCGATCGCAGGGATCGCATAGTCATTAACTAAATCCTGAAGATCTCTTCTCAGTAACTCCATTGCTGTTGTGCTGAATCAAACTCTCTTCTATCTCCACTAGAACTGTCTTGGAATGTGGCAGAGTTTTACCAACAGTACCTATATATTACCCCGTGTTACACAACAAAGCAGTACGTGACATCACAACCTATGACGCATCAGCACAAGAATATACGCAGCGCTGTGACGTAATAGGCGTACAAATTAACTGTTCTGACGATCTGTGCTACCTCGTCGCTTTGTCTTAAAGGACCTCTTCTTTCAGTAAAGAGTAATCTAACGCGTTACTATCTCAAATCCAGTAATCAGATTAAAGTTACTCATCCAAACCACTGTTCGTTACCATTTTCTTTAGTAATGTAATCTTATTTCCTCTACACGTCTTGAGGAGCGGCCGCCGTTACTATGCGACAGTTGTCAGCAGCGACAGAAACGTAAACAATGGAGGGAGGCGAGAGACTTTTTTTTTAAGTCGTTACCAAATTGAATGAGTCGCGAGTTGCGGTTTTTCTGGGCTTGGAAATAAGCAGAGACACATAATGACACCCAGATGTTGTCTGACATCCAGGTAGTTTTAGTCAGACTCTCCCTGTACATAATTTCCCGAATGAACTGGGAAATGTTCACCTGTGTCTTTGTTAATATTAAGGTAATATAAATACATTTATAAATGTAAATATAAAAATATATTTATTTGCGGTCCTAGCCAAACAGGCTTAAATTTCAAATAAAATTTCATTCAAGCCTGTTAAATTTCAGTACGAAAATTAAATTTGGTCAAACTGAAATTTGATTGGTTGGTGCAGGCGGTGTTGTGTTGACGTCCCAATTTGATTCGTCCGTGTTATGTTCAGGGCCTGTAGGACGGGACGGCGCTGTTGTGCCTGCATGGATCAATAATCCAGCCCTGATGTATTTCACATAATTAGAGCTGCACATATGAAACCAGCGGCGCATTTTCTCTGCTTCTTGTCACAAATTGATCTCTCTGAAGGAATGGAATTGATTTTCCCTGGGAAACGAGCCGCTCTCTGCATCCTGCGGAGAGCGGCGGAAAGCAGAAGGCTATACTGTTTGGACAGAGTGTCGCTGCCAGATTAAATCAATAGGAAACAAGACAAAGTGTCCGACGCCTGGACACCGTGCTGCAGTATTTCACCGGGCTGCAGGTAGAGCTGAGGGTTTTCTGTCCAGCAGCACCTTCACATGGACGTCTGGAGATACGGCGGAAACAACCACAGTTGCACTTCCTGTAGCCATATTAGGTGTTTAGTTCACGATCTAAAGAATGAGAGTTAAATATGAAGTGCCGTTTGTAAAGATACGATTCAAAAATTTAGCAGCAATAATTTGTGTTATTTAATCTGTCACGAGAGAAAAAAAATAGGTTACATTTTTCATCATGTTATTCATTTATAAATGTCACAGTTTAAATAAATAGTTCATCAATAGGCTAAATATTTAGGTTAAAATCTAAATATTACTATATTTACCTCCAATTTAAATATTTAACTAGCTCTTATTTAAATATTTAGTAAAATATTAGGCTGGCTAACTAATATTAGTTTGCCAGTTTCAAACTAAATACTTAGTTTGAACCTAAATATTTTGTTAATAGTTTAGCTAGCTTTGATTGAAATATGTAATTGCCAAGCTATATGTTAGGTTTGCTAACTAATAATAGTTTTCTAGTTTGAAAATATTTAGTTTTAGCCTAAATATTTAGCGAGCTCTGATTTAAATATTTAGCTACCAAACTAAGTATTTAGTTAGCTAAACATTTAATTTGAATATAATTGATTGTTTTGAGTTAAGTATTTACTGTTTTTAGTTTTAAAGGTGAAGCTAGCTAAGTAGCTCCAACCTAAATATTTAGTCATGAGGTAAATATCCACTTTCCTCTCATATTTTACTGTTTGATAGAAATAAATACCAGAAAAGACGGATTTGAACGTGTTAGCTCATCACACCTGGATTAGAAACTCTGACTGTGCTGCTGATGTGCTGAATGAGCTGAAACACGTTACAGATTTAACAGATTTGATCAGAATTTACTAAAGCTAACCCTGGTAGCTGCTGAGTCATCTTACATTAATCCCCCGGCGTCAACACTGCAGAAAGGTGAGAAAGAACTGAGAGAAGATGTTGAATGAATGGATGCTGTTGTCACGAGTCGCTGCTGTTTGGTCCAAACATGGATCCAAGTGTTCCACTGATCCATGATGGATCCATCATCCATCATGGATGGACTGGTGATTGAGGATGATGCTCTGTCTGCGATGAAGGAACTGTTCTTCAGAAGCTTTTCAGTGTCAACTTAAAGGGTGATGACTGAGAGCCAAATCCTCTTATACTCCAACCCTCGTTGACCCGCCTGGATGCTTCCTGTGCATCTCAGCTGAAATCCTCCTCAGATTTCTGACGGCTCTCATTTCCTCCATCTCTTTAAGAACCTGGACTGAGGAATAAACAACATTCACCTCCAACTCTTCCACTGAGGAAAAACATTGAACATATCCTAATGTTTCCCAGCATACAATTAAACTTGTTCCTATTTCCTCAGGTGAAGAACTTCTGCATTACTACGGCAAGTCAAAATGCTCAATTTCTTCTTTGCTTGTTCATTAAAAAGCTTTTAGATTTTAATTCAATTCATTTGAAAAATCCCATATTTACCCCCAACAGGAAGTTAAATGACATTGTAACTCAGATCATCCAAGAGTCTCCAGTGGCAGTCAGTGTTACAGCCAACCTGAAGAGGTCTCTGACTGAAGGTCTCATAACTCTCGTGACGGACTGAAGCATCAAAATAAAAATAACAATGATTGCATTTACATGATAATGTTAGCATAATAACTTCAGAAATAAATGTTACAGTATTTCACCAACAGAAGGAAAAACTGTTCTACATAACAGAAATTAGCTATGGGACTGGATTAAGATTGTAGGGTGGATAATTATTTGAATAATGACAAAATAAGTAACAATTTTGATTCAAAAACCATTTTTTGCTAATAAATAATTGAAGAAATAGTCATGTGAGCTCAACAACAAAGATATTTATAATTTTTAATCTGCTCTTTAACCATCAGCTGATAAAGTTCAGCTGATCATTCATGGAGATGCTTCAGAAATGTGGACGCTGACATTAGAGTTAGCTGCTTTGTGTTTAGCATTGAGTTGCTTTAGGCTAGCATAGCTTTGCTGACAGGCTAACTCCTTTTAGCACAACTTGAACTCAACAATAGTCTGCTCAAGCATCCAATCAGATCATTTAGAAGCAGAAATTAACGCCCAGTGGGACCAGAGGACCGTCCATTGTTGCTAGCGAATGTAGCTTGTGCATCCTACTTAAGGGGCACACCAGAAACGCATAAAGACAAAGGTTCCGGTTCAGGGCTTTTTTATGTCAAGTAGTATGTCATTATTGCATTTCAGTCAATGTAATTAATTAAACAAAATTATCTCATTAAGGTCCCAGCCCTAAAGAAATCCATTAAAAATCTGTTTAATTTCTGTAAATACTGTGACGTCACACCTTTTTTATATGAAGTTTATTAAAGTATTTTAGGTTCTTCTTGGAGAAGCTGCAGTTCTGTGGGTTTGTTAAAGCTTCAGCTTAAACCAAACAGAAATCGTTCAGATTGCTGCAGGAATCATCCCAGGAGACACACACACTCACACACACGCACACACTACCTGTGCTTTTCATGTTTTTAGCTCGTTAACTTCAAGGTGTGAAGGATCCGGATTGATCTGGAGTTCAATCCATTATCCGTCCACTCAGCCTCAAAGTGGAGAGACGGGGATCCATCAGAGTCAGGACTGCTCTGGGATCTGAACACCAACTCCTTAAAGTGTTTGTGACAACTGCAGCGCTGTGAAGCGTTTCAGCTGGCTGCACTCCACACTGCTAATGTGTTTCCCTCCCTGAACAAAGCTGCTCTGAGCAAAGCTTTCATTTAGGGAAGTTTGAGCTGAAACATTTTGATTTGGCCAAAAAAAAAAAAAAAAAAAAAAAAAGGAGAAAGTCTTCAAATACAAGGTGATAAAGTGTGAGTGTTATTCACCATCATGCATATGGAGGATCCTGACTTGTAAAAGTCACTTACATATCCAGTGGGAATACAGGGGGCGGACATGTGAATTGCTTGTCTCAATGAATAAATATCTGAGCTCAATGAGGGGTGACTCATTTCATAGAGTGCAAAAGGAAGAAATTGTGTTCGCCTCCGATTTATCAGGCTGTCAGTAAAGCTGAATCAGCTGCCGGCTCCACCAGATGTCTTATTGTCAGGACGCTCTGCGAGACATATTTAGAGTCAGACTTTCTCTGAAGAAGAACGCTGATGTTCCTGCTTCCTCAATCACGACGGTCCAACAACAGCGACAGCTTCTGGGCTCTTCTATTCACCCAACGTACAACTTTTGCTTCTTTTATCATGATAAACTGAACTATTCGGTTCAGTTTATCGTAATTCATGATAAACAGTCAAACCTCTCCTGTGGAAACAGGAGAGGTTTGTTACTCCTGTAAGGTTAAAGTCAACAACCATGATAACACTGATATGATGTAAGCTAATAACAAATGATGCCAATGCTAGCAGGGATGTTATACACATAGAGTAGGAATGATGAAGCTTCTGCTGTTGACATGTTGGCCCCACACGAAAATCTGCCCGGGGCCCCAAAAGGCTTGGGCCGGCCCTGCTAACAAGGACCGTCCCAGTCCGCCAGTTTTCCGCTGAAGCAACGCCGTCAGCGCGGAAAGGCCTAAAACCCGCAGAGCTGCTCTCCCCGCTGTTTTCGTGTTTGCGTCAGTAAACCGTGGCTCTGCGGCTGGACGTCTGAGGAGTCGCTGGCTTTGGAGGGGGTCTGGAGCTCTGCCCCGCCAGTCCTCCTCATTACACCAGTTCGCTCATGCCGTTGCGCTATGGTGACACAGCGCGGCCTGCGCGGCTCCCAGGAGTCACGAAACAAGCCGGAACCCTGACTGGATGTCAGTTTTCCGCAGGCCGGAAAACTCCCAGCATGAAGCTAACTGGGAGCTCACTGCGGAGTTTAGTACCAGTTAGCTGCAACTTTAAATCAGGACGCTAAACTTTATAGGAAGCAAGAGGAAAACCACAGGGCGCTGTGTGTAAAGTTACACAATAAAAGGTGTGTGTTCATTTCTCAAAGTCATATTTTCACCATTTTATTTCTACATTTATTAATATCAGAGTTTCAAACTAAATATTTAATTCACAAACTAAATATTGTTAGCCAAATATTTAATTTGGAGCTTAATATTCCATTTGAAAACTAAATATTTAGCTTCAAATTAAGTATTTGCAAATTTATTTCCAAAATGTCAAATTGCGCAGTTTTATGGTCAATGCAAACACAGACAGCAATAATAACACAACTTACTTTAAAATTAACTTTTCAGTAAGATATAAAAGCGTTTTTTAAGTTAATAATTTTGACTTACAGATTTAAAAAGTCTTAGAACAGATTTTTCTTGTTTTAAGTGAAATTATTACTGATTCAAATCTCTATTCAATAACTGTTAACTTAAAACAAGCTTATATATTAACTTTTAAGTTATTTGTGTCTTAATTTGAGCGTGTGAAGATATTTGCTCTAGAAGCCAAACTAAAATTCTCGGTAAGGTTTTCTGTTTCTGTTTCGGTTTAGCGTTTGTCTTTTCAACATCTGCTTTTGGAAAAAAAAAATAATAATTACATTTTAATCAAGCTTTTAGAAATCGGATAATTTTGCTAAAATAACGACCCTTACACCTTGAAGTTGTATTTTTCTTCTTCTCAGTCCAACCGTGTTCAGTTGTGTGTGAGTTTGCTGCCCTCTGCTGGTCACTGAAAATCAAAAAGGTCGAAATAAATCATCACGACTCTTTAAAAATACAACAGAAAACTCACTGCTGCTGCTTTTACCTGGTAGAATAAATTATGTCAAGTCAAGATTCTGACTTTTGACCTAATTTAAGAAAAATAATGAGCAGCTGTGTTTGTTTTTTATGACCAAACAGCTAAATAAATGCTGAAGCTTCTTACTCCTGTCACTTTGACACTTAATCAACATTATTATAATATCACTAACAGAAAACTGAAACAAAAAGACAACAAGCTAAATTTAACTGACATTTAATTTTTATTAATGTTTCTAAAAGTACAGCACAAATTAAATCCACAGTTACAATACCGTTACAGTACTTTAGAGAAGCATACAGAATGAAAACATCCATGCAGATTAAAGCAGAATACTGGAGCCTAAATGCATCTAGATTACAGTGGAACGCCACAGATTACCAGATTAACCTAAAATATTTTAGAGCAAAGCAAAGCGGCAGAACGAGGTGAAATCAGAAACATTCAGCAAAGCTTCAACTCGACCCAAACGACCAGCAGTGGCAGTAAACATTGATGCTGTACATTTTATCTTCTGTAAGGATTTTCACACCGTGGTGATGGATATTAAAGCAAAGCAACAACCTTAAAGGAAATGTGCAACTTAGAGCTGAGACAATCAAACTGCTGCTGAGCCAATAAACGGGAAGTGTACGACTCTTTAGTCTGAATAAAACTCATTTATTATTTCAGATTAATAACTGTCAAATCTGAAGGGTCACAAAGATGAGAAATTAAAAAAAGAAACTAAAAGGTTTAACAATCTCTGGTTGTTTCTGACACCCAGTAGGGAAAGTATAAAGATTTAAATGTTTAATTTATTATTATTATTTTTTATGATTTCTGGAGAAATAAACAAATTCAGTTTGGAGAAACTTGGCCCGTCAAGCTAACATTTCCATCTGCTGCAGGTAAGATACTGACTGCTAACCGCTCCACATGACCACAGTTAGTCCAAACTATCACTTTGAAACATGATTAAACTTTAACTCTGAAGTCCTGATTCATCTTATTCACATGGTTACAGTTAAAACTACGTTCCTCCAGAGGAAATAAAATAAAGTAAAATAGTGACCCAGTTAAACTTACCCTTACATTTTATTCAGTTTTTATTTTTTGCTCTTAATAGACCTTTGGATCTCTGTGTTGAATATTCAAAAAGTGCTTTTAATATCTTAACATCCATCTGATTAAATGTTTAGTATTTGCATAAAGCATTAAGAAATATTGTAGATTTGACAGTTTGACTAGTTTAAGTTCTAACAAATTCTAATTTGATAACTTTAACACGTTCTTTAAATATCTTATCTGAAGATATGCACACCGGAGAGACAATGACTAGAACGGGTTTGTTTAACCTTTGACCTCTTGGTGTGCGCAGCAGCCTGACCTTCAGCTCCGAACCACAAAGTGAAACAAGCAGGCACGCGCGGCGCGTTTACAGAAACCAAAGGAAATTATTGCTTTGGCTGAAACAACTATAGAAACATTCAAGAAATGAAACACATTCAAACATTCAGAACAGAAGAAAATGTGCAAAAACTCTCAAATGTGAAATATTTATAAGTAATTCAACTTTCATATTGAAATATTTAAACACCATTTAGCTTTGTTTTTTTTTGTTTGTTTGTTTGTTTTGTGTTTAATATTGAGCTACAAACTAACTGCTGCTGAGTGTTTTTGGCAAGAAGACGTCCCTCGTGTTCAAGTGTCCAGAAAATGTAAATTACAATCCATGGCAGTTTCAATAATACAGATGCAAGGTGAAGCAGCTCATTAAGTTCATAAAACCACCGGGAGCTTCTCCTCTAAATACGTCAGAAACATCTGAACACAAAACGTGTCGCTAACGGCACGTCAACATCCCAACAGACGGCTTTTACGGATGAAATGATGAAAATGTTCATATCTGAGGTGAAACGGCTGCGATACAATCGACACTATTCCTTAAAGCAACGATGAAACGGAGAGAAGAGGCTACAATCGCCAAGGTCGTCCTGATGCTGGTGGTCTGAGCTGCAGCTGGAGGCAGTGAATGAGACGGGAAGGTCAAACTGACGGAAAGGTCAAACTAACGGAAAGGTCAGACTGGTCCAAGGTCAAAGAGACTGAAAGGTCAAACTGATTCAGGGAAATAACCAGATTATAGCATCTGCACCTGGCTTTAGCACAAGGCTAACTCCACCCTAACAGATACTTTCCACACTTTCTGCTGCGTTTGAACTTCTCGTCCACATGCTAACTGCTAACTGAGTGTTTTTTGTTGTCAAACTTATTTCTGTTGAAATGGATAGCAGAGATCTGGGCTAAAATCTGGATTTATTTGGTTAAAAAAGTTCTTTAATGTGTTTAAAGTCCAGTTCTGTTGGTGAGGTGTGAATGCTAAACTAACTCTGGTCCTCCAAACCTCGGTCTGGGTTTGGTTAAAGTGAACTCTGGTTCGGTTTGAATACATATGAGAACACCAAGCGTACCAGTGACCGCTCCAAAAGCAGGAAGTGGACTACGGCAGGGCATTCTGGGTAAATACAACCAAAACAAACATGCTAGGCCAGCAGGAGAAATGGCGTGTGGTTTTTGGCCAAAGACACGGTGCAAATGCGCAGCAAACAGCGAAACACACAAAGATGTCCGGATGAAAGACGGAGGAAGAAAGAAAAGATGTGCTATGTAGAAGTAGGTAGGTAACATTACAGACTCCAGGCTCCCCCTAGTGGTCTGGAGGACTTCCTTTTTGTTTGTTTTTTTGTTTTCAGCGTTTCTCCGTCACATTTATTTTTTTGCTTTTTTTTTGTGTGTGTTTTGGAGTTTGCATTGCGACACTTGCACCTCTCCGCCACTAATTAAAGTAATTCAAATAAAAGAGGAGCTTCATCGTTTTGGGAGAATGATGAGTTGCAGTGGAGCCCTGCAGTTAGAGGACGTCAGAAAATATCTGTGAATGCCAGAGATCTGCTCTAAACATTTAAAAATGCCTAATCTAACAGTTGAAACATCAAATATACCTGAATATGGATTAATACACACAGTAAAAACCAAGTTTGCGCTACAGCAGAAGCTAACATTTACAGTCATCCTCATCTCTCCGCTCTGAGGGGTTCAGCCAATCAGCAGCCAGGAAAATAAATGCTGATTTGCATTTTGTTTATAATAATTTACAAGGATTTTATTATATGAAACAATGCAGGAATTATTTGGAGTTACGTCTCAGAAAAATGTGTGAACACTAAAAGTAGGCGGGGCTCCACTGAACTCTCAGGATCAACTTTCTGTGTGATATTTTTACTTCTGCTGGCCCAGATTCTGGTGTGCTGTGAGTTTTCATGTGGACAGACGTGTCAGCCTGACATGCAGACAGTGTGGAGGCCTGAGGGCGACCAGGAGAAGGCAGAGCGCCGGGGACGGTGAGCTGCTGGCAGTGACGCCATGATGCTAGCTGGGAAACGCCTCCAGCGGGTTGGGGAACCGCCAGCGTGACGCTTCGCCAGCCCGCTGGAGGTCGCCTGGGGGTCAGGGGGTCACAGGTTGACCAGGTGGAGGTCGGAGGCGGAGAAGTGGGGGCACAGAGCCATGTCCGGGTTCTTCAGCTGCCGCAGGATCCGCCGGTGGAACTTGGAGCGGACCCGGTTGAACTCCATGATGTCACTGGGATCCTCCTCGATCCAGAACCGCTGGAACTCCTGCATCAGGTAACCTATGGATGGATGGATGGATGGATGGATGGATGGATGGATGGATGGATGGATGGATGGATGGATGGATGGATGGATGGA
>CAEGAE010058613.1:0-33872 GCA_903067095.1 Girardinus metallicus
AGCTAACGCCGGAGTAAGAGGAGCTAACGCCGGAGTAAGAGGAGCTAACGCCGGAGTAAGAGGAGCTAACGCCGGAGGAAGAGGAGCTAACGCCGGACGAAGCGGAGCTAACGCCGGAGTAAGAGGAGCTAACGCCGGACGAAGCGGAGCTAACGCCGGACGAAGCGGAGCTAACGCCGGAGTTAGAGTCGGCTCTAACGCCGGAGTAAGAGGAGCTAACGCCGGAGTAAGAGGAGCTAACGCCGGAGTAAGAGGAGCTAACGGCGGAGTAAGAGGAGCTAACGCCGGACGAAGCGGAGCTAGCGGCGGAGTAAGAGGAGCTAACGCCGGACGAAGCGGAGCTAACGCCGGAGTAAGAGGAACTAACGCCGGAGTTAGAGTCGGCTCTAACGCCGGAGTACAGACCTAAGTGAACCGCCGAGCGTTTGAGGAGGGATCGGGATAGAACGGCTGGCCGAAATTAGCGTTCATAAATCGGATTAACCTTGAGCTAAACGCCGCTTACACCGTGTAGTTTACGCTTGAAGCTGATGTCACTGTGGTATCAACGCATGCGCGAACTGATTTCCAAATGATGCCCCGCCTCTTCCGTGACGTCACACTCACACATACAAAAGGTGAGTATATTTTATTAGATTATATGTACAATCTTAGTCTACAATCTTATGTATGTGTGTGATATTTTTGTGGTGTATATGCACAATTTTAGTATTTTTTGTGTGTGAGAGAGAAAAATTGCATATGTATGACATTTTAATAGTATATATGTACAATTTAAATATTTTGTGTGTGTGTGTGTGAGAGACAAAACATAGTTTTCGTCCTTAACGGCCCTCTTAGGGGAGCAGTACGAGATATTTACGGCACCTTGTCACACTCAGAAACTCATCTACCAGCCATGAACGATTTTTGCTCAGACCGGGATCTGAAATTTATTGTGCGGTTCGTCCGTAAAGCTCCACTTACGGATCATCAACTACTCAGCCGTCGCCGTGTTCAGTCTATCCGCTCACCTGTATAAATCCTCCCGCAGCCTCCAAGATGCTTATTGGTCCCCCAAAACGATAAATCATAAATCAATAAAATCCCCCCTGGCCGAACTTAAAGATGGGACGTTATGCCGCTAAAACTTAGCTTTTGTCAACAACTCAGAGGCGGAAGTGAGAGCTCTGTGCAACGCAAGTAATGTTCCTGCCGGAACACGGTGCGCTAAATAATAAAACATAAATTAACGAAGCTTCGAGGCAGGTACATTTTCCTCGAGGAATTTTAATAATCGAGGTACTCGAATCAATCGAGGAATCGTTTCAGCCCTAGCCAATAGTCACATAGCAAAGGACTGTTTGGAGTGCAATAATTGTTGGTTAATATATGTTAAGAATTCTTAAGTTGTTTTCATGCTAAATGTAATATTTAACCAGTAGAACAGAAATTAAATGACATTGGACTTATGTAGCACCTTATTAGGTCATTGAAAGACACTTTACAATAGAGGTGGTCCAATACAATATTGATATCGGAAATCGGTCCAAAATCAGTCAAACGAGTATGAGAATATATTGATCTGCATGTGAAATCTCCGACATAAGCACACTGATAGAAGCACTACGCTCCAGTACTTAGTCTGCTCCATGATTTCTATCCTGCAGCAGAACCATTGGTTAATATTATTAAATGGGCCAGTTGCTCTCAAACCTATTGTGGTTGACTGTTGTTCTCTGTTTGAGTAATATCACTAGATCAAGCCTGTTCTAACGTTTCACACTACAAAATAAGTAATAAAAGTATGTATGATTCCTGCTGATCTGATATTGTGTCAGTATCGGCTAATACTCAAAGCTGCAATATCGGTGTATGTGTAAAGGGAAAAGTTGTACAGCGACACCTGCAGTTTACGATGTCAAACTACAGGATTGTAGTCACGTCATTCCATCAGAGGAAGTCTGACAGAAGCGAGGCTGATGCCGGTGGCACCAGTGAAGTGTTTTACCCAGGGACACGATGACAGATGGGCGTGAATGGGCAGTGGAACTGGCAAACTGACAGCAGGAAGAACTACTATGTCCATAGGCACAATCGTAAAAACGCTCACACCAAACACAAACGTCAATGCCAAAAATGTCAAACGTTACAAAGAGTCGGAAGAACAGATTAGAAACAGCTAACTAAAGAAGAAAGAAGGAAACTGGCATACATCGCACCTGATATTGTCATTGCAATGTTTGCCAATATTATCGCCATTAATCTACCCTTATTTTGTGGTCACTTTACATAAAACATGTAGCCAGTTATGAATCATTTGTGATTTCTACAGGTTTTCCATGAAACTGACAGTAATGTGTTACTGATTAGGGGTGTTTTAGCACAAACTAATCATGTTTATGTTATACTATCACTTCTTACTCCTATTATGGCGGTATTTTGTTTATTACATTAATTAACTTGGAACATTTCCTCAGCAGGCTGAAATTATGAACTTCACTCAATGTTGCGTCAGTTAAATCAGCTTATTTCACTTTAAACTACATTTAGAACTGATGGTTGTTAGCTGAACGTTACAAATGGCTTATCATATACTACAGTAATTAGTGTCGTAACCAAGACAAAAAACACAAAACTCACATGTACCACTGGAATCCCAACACGTTTTAAGGACAGCGGCGGCTGCACAGTTAGCCTCTTTCTGATTTACTAGCAGGCATGTCGGAGGAAGCCCCGGAAAGATCTGCTAGGTCCCCAGCGTGTGTAGATCTCCACACTATCCGGATGAGTAGGAATTTCCACAGCGAGGCGTTTCCTGCGCACATCCGGATGCTGTACAAATCGATGAGTGCTGCTTGACTGAAGGAGGCAGCGGAAGTTGCCTGATTTTCTTTTCATGTTTAAAATGAAATCACACCAGTTAAATAAAATTAAAACAAAATAAAATAAAAAAAAAAAAACATGTTATGATGACACTAATTTCTTTCATTCACAAGTTCCTGCGGATTTTCTTTTGTATGTACTTGTATTGCTTTGTCTCACAAAAATAACGTCACTCAGTATACTAATTTCTCTAACACCCCTCCCCTCTGAACAGGTGTTACACCAAAGAGTGTTGCCCCCTAGTAAGTGACTCCAGATGGTGCTGTTTGAAAAGTGTCCAACCTTTTTGGCAAATTGGAAATTCTTGGGTGATGGTGACAAAATTTGATTTTTTTTTAAATTGAATTATTATTATTTATTTATTTTTTACCAGCTTTACCATAAACTAAACACATATTATTTTAAGAACACAAGGAAAGTCTAGCCTAGTGAAAAATAATCTGATATATGTAGAAAAGGGATCCGTAAATCACTGTATATCTAAATACTAAAAAGGGTTTGCTTGGTTAAAAAAACAGCATACAGTGTCCTAATTTTCTCAGCTTGATTATCTTCAACTAGAATGTTAATGTTTATATCATTTAAACAACAAGACCGGAATAAGACTCTGTCTAAATTGTTTTATCCAAGTCTAAATTTAAGTAAAGGCCACAAATGTTTGAGGTTAGAAAATTTAAAGTAAAACACATGTAGTTAATAAAAGATGAATACTTTATGTTGGATCTTACATCTTCCAATTTTGTCTGTATCTTTTTGAAAAATCCTTCAATCAGTGACATAAAAAAACCTAAATGTGTGTTTAGTGAGGAATTAATTTATTATGTTTATTTTTATACAATATCCAACATTAGATAGAAATGTTATTTCAGGGAAGGTTGGATATTGTTTTTACTTACTGAATGATGTTTTCTTCTTCTTCTAAGGAGTCAAACTTTCTCTACAATCTGTTAAACTGAAGATCTCCCAAAGGTTTTCTTAATGATAAAGAAAAAAGACAAAATAGACAAAATCTACATATATGAAATATGAAGATGGAATCAAAGTAAAGCCTTTATGAAATTAATTATAAGAAATATTGATTAAGTTAGTCAGCATTGATTCCTTTCTATGATACATTGAGTGAGAAAAGTTTTTGGGTTTAAAAGCAACTTCCATCAGTCAGAATAGGCAAATGGTAAACAGAAACACAACATTTTATTTTATTATTTTAAACATCATTAAAAATGTTGAATTATTTCATGTACTTTCTTTGTTTTTTATTCAGACAATAAAAACAGCCACAACAATCACTTTACACATTTCTGTTTTATTAATATTCATAAAAACAAAACAGCAGGCTGAGATCTAAAACATGTTGGGAGTATTTGAAATTTATTTTGCTGTTGAAAACGCAGCTATTTCTGGGCTGAGCCCCCCAACGTGTCAGGATCCTACCAACGCCCCTGCATCACTCAGAATATGAATCTTTTTAGTCACTTTATAGAATATAAAAATAATTAGACACAGAAATATAACCCACAATTGACCTGCAGATGTGGAGAAATAAAAACAAGTTTTACAAAAGATCATTTCATTTATTACATAAACATTTAAGGAACGTTTTCATCTGGGGCCCGCTCTCAGTAACATACAGTGTGTTCGGTTTTTTTCAAAAGGCATCATGGGGACAGCAGTTAGAGTAACATTTAAAGAGGAGGCCTTCATACCTTCATCCACATGCATCTGCATCTATATCCATCGTTCTGTCTTCTTTCAGAGCTTCAGCAGACATTTAAAAGTCCTTCAGAGCACCAGACATCCTCAAATCTGTCTTCATCAACATACCAAATCAACCAAATCATCCTTCCCTCCCTATTCCATCTGAAGGCAGTTCCCATTGCTGAAGTGAGCCGGGACGCAAAGATTCAGGTTGTCCACCCTCCTGTAGACGAAGTGGAAGACGTGCGCGAGCGGCCGGCTGTGCAGCTCGGCTTTGATCTGCTGGGGGTGCGTGTCGGCGGCGAGCTGCTGCCTCGTTTCCTCGGTGATCAGGAACAGCGCGTAGTTCTCGGGGTCAGGGATCTTGAACTTGTAGGCGCAGAGGGAGCAGACCTCCTCCGCCGTGGTGTACGGCTGCACCTGCAGGGTTTTAGCCGTGCAGCCCAAACCCACCTCCTGCAGGGCGACCCGGAGAAAGTTCTGTGGAAGGAAAAGTCACATTATAGCTTGATGAAGAAGCAAATGAGAGTTTAGGTAGGGTATGTATTTGGGATCATTGTGCTGTTGGAACAAGCAAATGCTAACTGTTGGCTTGATGTGAACTTGGGGTAGAGACGCACCGTTCCACTTTTTTCACAATATCGATCCGATACAGAAAAGCAGCTGATTTGACTGAAAGTGCTTCTTCTTTTTCAGCAAAGACGTAAAAGTAGTGAATTAGAAATTTATTTGATAACTCTGCACCAGTGTAGCTCACTTAAAAACACACAAAGCTTCACAAGCTGCTCAAACATGTAAAATCAACTTTAATTTGTTCAGTCAGTGCAGTTAGGAGTAAAACAGTCGATGTAAAATAAACAATGAAGAAACTGAAACTGACAAACACAACAGGTTGACTGCTTTAGACAAACATGCAAACTGCAACAAATCTTCTTTCAAATGGTTCAGAAAGTGCAGAAAGGAATTTTAAATATAACATAAATAATAAAACATGACGTCGCTCAGAGCACAAAGCGTAGAATTAGACCTAATAGATCTGCCCTTATAGCACATTGTCATAGACATCTGATATAGAATTTTTTTCAATATTGGAGCCAATGCAGATATTGATATTGGATCGGTGCATCTCTAATTTGAAGGGTGTTCTTCATCCCCACAGCATGATGCTACCACCACCATGTTTGTCAGTGTTGACACCTTCAAACAGACTTCCTGTCTCTTTGGTCAACGGTTTTCCAGAAGACATCTGCATTTATCTGTGGAGATCTGCCAGTTCAGTCAAGCTGGATGTTATCAGTGTTTGAGCCTCTCATTTCAGAATGACTTCAAGATGGCTCCACTTTGGAAACTGGCATTAATAATCCGGTAGTTTCCAGTTTCTGAACATCCTAACCTGTTTGCCTCTCAGGGGACAGTTTTGGCCAGATGGCTGAACTTTGGACACAGCTGGGTGTTCCAGCAGGAAATGATCCCAAACACACATCCAAACTGCTTTTGGAACGCAGGCAGTTTCCATTTGTCATGCAGGAACACCAAAATAAAAGCGCTGCATGCAGTTACTCCACTAGGGGGTGCTGTCCACCAAAACACAGATCATCTGATCCAAATGGTGCTGCGTTAGTAAAGTTACCACACAGCATCATTCATGCACGTTTCTGATGCAGAGAAAGTTCAGATTTAAATCGGTACAAATTGGACTCACTGCCTGGATGTTCAAGGTGGGGTCAGGTCAGGCGAGGTACCTGAAAGTCGTCCACAGAGGGGGCGGAGCGCTGCGACGTTCGCCGGCTGTGCCACTGGTGCAGCGTGTTCCTGGCCTCAGAGCTCAGAACCTGGGCCGCCTGCTCCTCCTGGAAGTTCTTGATGAGCGCCATGGCGCCGTAAGCGCTTGTCAGGTAGTAACCACCTGGCGGAGCAGGGAAACAACAATAAAAATATTTCTGCTTTATATTCAGAGTCAGTTTTATCTTATGACGGCGCATTTAAAATCATCAAAGCCTGCAGCACTTTTTCTCATTAGGCTAAATAATTATTTCAGAGTAACAGCGTTTGAAGCAGAACAGATGTAACAGGACGTGATCATTTCTTTGTTCCTTTTGTATATATAATTATTCATGTTTTTCATTGGTTCAAAGCAGCTGAGTGTTTCTTCAAGTCCTTTTACTTCACTTATTTACAGTTTGCTAGAACAGGAATTAAATTTTACAGTACACTAATGCATCTATAGCTCAAAACTAGTTGAAGCCCCCCAGCTTTTTAATGTGATTAAGACTCAGAAGGGAGAAAACAAAAACAATCCTAAAATAATGACAAAAATAGGCAGAGCTTATCAGACAGGAAATTTCACATAAATCTCTGCTGACAGAAAAATCAGGATATCCTGAAAATGATTTGCTTACATATCTACTCTGAACCAGTCACTCTAACTGAAGCAGAACACAGAACACTCATTCACAATAATAATAAATAATAAATAATAATAATAATAATAATAATAATAATAATAATCTGGTGGTACATTCAGAATTTTGTGAGAAATAGGAAGAATTAGTCTAGAAAGAAGGTAGAATATAAAACTTCATACTCTGATGAATGAATGTTGTATTATTATTAATTCAATTAAAAATTCAAACTTAAACTGTGTTAGCTTTAAGTTAGCTAACTTAAACAACTGAAGCCATGAGTGAAGGTCTGCTCCACAGAAACACTGCAAACCGTGCAGGATTTCAAATGAGATCCTGCTGAGGATCAGATAACATAGTAGGACATGATTTGTCTTTGACATACCAAATCAAATCAAATCAAATTTTATTTGTATGGCACATTTCAGCAGCAAGGCACTTCAAAGAGCTTTCCATCATAAACACAAAAACAACATAACAATCAAAACATGACATTAAGTCGATGCCATCATTAAAATATGGAGGGAATTGAACTTAATGCTTTAGCATTACCTTCCACTAGTGGAACTACTGTTCAATCAGTGGCCACCACTATAAATTTGGTCAGAAACTTTTACAACCCAGATCTTCTTCATGATGAGCATAAGAAGCGCTCTGACTTCATCTGTCATCTTTTTTTTTTAGGATATAGTTATTTTTAAACGGGTGATTCTCTTTTTATGTTTTTTCTATATGGCTCATATTTCTGTTGTACAATTTCTGCCTCAAAATAAGGAACCCACAACTCAACGGGATAATTTACAAAGAAATGAAACCAGATGACGCATAATTTACGAAATAAAAGCTCAAACTTTCTTTCTTTAAAACAGAAACCGTTTGGATAGTTCTGCCTGAGGCCATATTACCTCCAGCTCCTTACATCGGCCTACGTGCCACGCAGGTCGACTCTGATAGGAAAATATTTCCCCATGCGAGGTCGACGCCCATTCCTTCTCATCTGAATCAGAGCCAGTCTATTCAAATCAGACACTGGACGGTATTTCCTACCACGCTCATGAGAACTTTTCCTTCCTCTGCACACACCTCAGATGTTCTCACTAAATCATCTGGCAGAACAAAGATCCACTAATCACAGGAAAAATTACAAAGAGCTTAAAAACTCAAAGAAAATAATGGAATTCCAGCGATGCAATAAGCCAGACATGGAAAAGCCTCCAAATAGAGTTAATGGTAGGTTCAAACCCAATTTCTGTAAAAAAAAAAAAAAACCCAGCAACTTTAAACTATTTCAGGGCAGTTTTTTATTTGAAGTTAAGGTTTGGAGGTGATGAACTTTTGTTGCTGTAAACTCCAGATACTCATAAAAAGGCTGTTAAGAATATTAGACAAGTTTATTGTCTCATTCTCAAGGTTCAAGTTTCTTTAGTAAAGCACAGTGTTTATTTCTTTAGTCAATAAAAAGCAACAAATATCTGGCAACAAGCACCAAATGCTTCAAGTCCTGAACTCTTCTTTAATTTACGCAGAGCTGCAGCTGATCAGCGTCACTAACGGTGGAAATATTTAGAGAATCTGGTGGTTTTATTTTATATAAATCAGAAATGATGCTCTTTTGAGCAATGTGTTTCAGAAACCCTGTGAGAAAATGGGAAAGATTGGAAACATATGATTTTCTCCTACTACTCTCCTATTCTGCATTATTTGTTGTTATTTCAGAATTGAACTTTATGTTCTGTCTCAGGTTTTTACTTTTCAGCTGTGTTCCTGTAGGTGAACATGGAAAGTACTCCTGGATCAGCGCGCCTGTGTTTTTGTGTTTTTACATGTTTTGTCCTCTTAAAACCCAGTCGGTCATGACAGATGGTTCGTTCACATCGATCCACGTTCTGCTTCTGCTGGAGGTTTCTT
Organism: Girardinus metallicus; assembly: GCA_903067095.1. Classification (NCBI taxonomy): domain Eukaryota; kingdom Metazoa; phylum Chordata; class Actinopteri; order Cyprinodontiformes; family Poeciliidae; genus Girardinus; species Girardinus metallicus. The sequence continues at coordinate 8,874 of CAEGAE010058613.1, forward strand.
CTTGTTAAAGAGAGTTTTCCTGTAGGAACCACATGCAGTACTTTAAGCTCTTCATGGTTTTAGAAGTTCTATAAAGAGAAAAGTTCTCCTGGGTGTGGTTTGAAAAATAAAACTTCATTTTGCTTTTATGTTTGACAGAACTTGTTTTGGATTTGAATTCTTCTTTCTTGTTTTGTTTTTTTGCCAATTCTGTTTTTCAGCAGAAGGAAATGAGTTGATATCACATAATATTCTGCATACTTATTGTATGTAATCCATATTTTTATGTTTTGTGCAGATTTACCGGGAAGTGAATTAGAAAAACGTTGTACTTTGTTTGCATGACTAAAATTATTTTTAAGAATTAGAATTTTTATTTAGTTATTTAGATGTTTTGGTTTGTCTAATTAATAATTCAAGCATTTTTTGCTTGAATTATTAATCCAAATGCACAAATATTTTCTGAGTGTTGCAGATTTGAGTTTAACAGAATCTGCCAATAAATGTGAATCAGATGATGGAAGCTGAAAACCCTGGAATAAAGTTATCACTCATAAATCAGATGGCTGGCAGTTTTTTTCTGCTAACCTAAATCTGAGAATCAGGAGTTTCTGTTTTTTCGGAAACAGCTTCCAGGTCAGCGTGACTCAGTCAAAAAAATGCAAATCTGCCAATTTAAATTAAAACAAAAAGTAACAAGATGCCACAAAGCTTTTGGGTTCTGAAGAAAACAGAAGATGCAACATAACTTATGAGTAAATACTCATATCACATGTTGCGGAGGGGGATTTTCCTCTGCTTGGCTGATTTCAGCAAAAATCTTCTCTATAATAACACGGAAGTGGATCCATAACGTTCAGATATTTGTCGTGAGCGATTTCAGTATAAAAATCGGTCTTGTTCCTTTGAAAGGCAGTCCTCAGTGGAAAGTGTCCTTTCTGAGGAAACTGAAACGTGAGTTCTGATGAACTTCCTGTCCTGCTGCCGTGAGGCGAACAGCGCCGCATCAGAACCAACGGACCGCTGCTCAGGCTGCCAAAAGCTCAGCTGCTAAGACTGTCCTCCACATTGTTAAACTATTTTATTTAAATTTTTTTTGATGAGAAACATAAGCTTGGAGAACCACTGAAAATGAAATGAGAAATAACTCAAGAGTTCTCTGAAGAGCTGCAGTTCTAGAAAAAAACTTTATTTATTTCAGAAATTAAGCTAAAATAATTGAACACATTTGCATGGATTGATAGTTGTCAGTGTTGTTGGTGCACCTATTACTAGCACACTTTTTCCCTCCACTAAACTATCTAACAACCAGTTTCTTTAGCAGGCAGCTGTTTGTGGCCGACCCCGTCAGCTGTCAAGTCAGCAATCTTTCTTATGGACCTTTTAATGTTCTGAGAAACAAAATTATGTTTTTTTATTAACCCTAGGTCATAAAAATGAAAATGAACAGGAAAAACAGTTGCAACATATCTAAGTGTGTGATCAAGCTGCATAGGAGTTTCCTTTTTTTTAATTAAATAAAAATTAGATTATTTTTTATGGTATCCTAAATTACGGAGAAGAGTTTGCATCTGAAATGGAGCAAATATGGGATTTTTTTAACTTAATGAACTTAAATACTTTTTAAAGTTATTAGGGCTGCAGCAAATAATTATTTCAGCAATCAAATCGCTCATTTTGACAAAGGGATAAAGAATTGGCATACTTTCATTTATCCATTTTTGGAAAATGTTGGAAATATGAAACAATGAATTAAAATCCTCTTTAAATAAAAAAATAGATATTTTATTGCCCGAACACATGGCAGCATTCCTTCAGGTCAGAGTTTAATCTCAGATGGATCAGACGATCAGAACCAACCTTCTCCCTGCAGCAGCGTCGGGTCCAGCAGCTCCATCATGTACTGAACCTCGGTGTCCAGCTGCGGCATGTCGCACTGAGCCACAACGTAGGTCAGCATGGGCAGGAAGTCGTCGGCCCCGAACATCCTCCCTGCGAGGAAAAGCAGCTTAGAGGTCAGAGGTCAGCTGGAGAGCGGAGCAGGAAGCAGCAGACGGTGGTCCTGCTCACCAGAGTTGTCCTGCATGATGGTGTAGATGAGTTTGCACACTCGCAGCAGCAGCGACACCTTCTGGTCGGGGGAGTACATCTTCCTCATGTTCAGGAACTTCTGGCGGATTTTCTCGATGGCGACGGAGTCGGGGGGCACGGCCCCGTCGACCCCCAGCTCATGCGGCTTCTTGGTCCTAGCGAGGGCCAGGTTCTCCCTGAGCTGCTGCAGCGCGCCGCTGTTCACCTGCAGGACCAAGGCAACGGGCAATGATAAACCCCCCTCTACTCTGACACCCAAAAATCAAATCCATTGCATTTAACCGCCTTCAGAAATCTCACCTGGAAATCGTGCAGAATCACCTCAATGACGCTTTTCAGAGGCTTCAAGACACATTTGTGCATGGCTTTCTCCAGAACCCGGTCTGTGCAGGATTAAAGACACACACACCCACAAACACACACCACAGGTTAGCGCCCAAACAAAGTGCCGTACAGACATTAAAATTGTTTCAAACAAGTTTCATCTGTCACTGCCAGGTTCATGACACCGCTGGCAGGGCGGCACCTCAAACTGCAACAGTTACTCAAACACTGAAAACGTTAGCTTGTTCCAAGGAGCCATCATACAGACAAAACACAATCCAGTTCCTGAAACTTATGATGCAAGAGTTCTTTGAATGCAGCAGATACGCACTGAAGGAAAGAGACCAAGTCACTGTTTGGCAATCCGAGATAAAATCTTGTTTTCATGTAATCAACTGTGTAAAAGAAAATGCTACCAAAAAAAGACTGAAAACGCAAAACGCAGTTTAACTGGCCAGGAGTTTAAATATTTAAAAATTTTAATTTTGCTTTATAAGATCAAAAGCAAATACTGAGAACATTTTGAAAATTGAAAATCAGTTGGAGGGTTTTTGTTAGTTTTGTGATTCTCCATTACAGGAACAGATCCAGGGTGTCCAAAGTTCGGCCCGGGGCCATTTAGCTTGTTTCATGTTTAGTTTTAGCTTTCTGGGCATGAAGGTAAAAAAATTTAAATAATATAACTTTTGTGTAAATTATTTGTGGTCTGTGAGCACTTTCAGCTTTAGAGTTACACCAAATGTGGAAAAAAGTTTGGACACCTTTACCTTTTACAACAATGAGAGTTGAAAGAAAATAAAAACAAATGTCTTTTTCACTCAGCTGGTCTTTCCTAACCCGACTTCTCTTCTTCGGAACAGGTACTGCTTTAGACTTCTTTCACTTTGGTTCCATCTGTACACTGGATCACTACGGCACCCAGTTATTTACTTAGGGTGCCAGACTTCATATGAGAAACTGGGTTATCATTTACTCAACTGACCTACATCAGTGGGGTCCAATTTTAGTCCCTGAGGGACGACGTCCAACATGTCTCAGACTCGACTCCAGGAGACCTGGTTTAAATCGTTGAGTCATTCACTGGCCGTCAAACCGAGGGATTAATAGCACCACCTGCAGCACACAGACCCGAGAGAACTGGAACTGGACGCCACTAATCCATATTCACCACTTTCCAGAATCTAAAAATCACCCGACTCAGCAGGCTGAAGCAGAGCTGGTAATGACCTGCCCTTCAACTCTAGGTCTCCTTTGTTTTCTCAGCTCTTTACGGTCTGCGGTTCAGGTTCAGCGGCTCTGCAGCCGATAAGAATGGAAATAGAGCTAAAGGGAGTCATCCAAGGGGAGATTGTGTAATTATTAACACCGTAAATCAAAATACAACAGAAGATATGGATGAACAGGCTGCAGTGGTGGTGGGCACCACTGCAGCCTGTTAATTTGTTAGTTGTGCTAACCGTAAAGCACTAATCATAAACATTAGTTCTGTAAAAGCCAAAGCACTAATTTAGTTCCACAAATGATAAAGTACTACATCAAACTTAGCGCTTTAGCTAGTGCTAATGTATGGATTAATTAACACCCCTGGTTGGTTGTTCATGTAAACGTTGTATTCCTCTGTCTTTCTCATTCGTTTGTTACATTTGATTTTTGCTCAATATAGATTTTTGGGACAAAAACAGAGAAAATGAAGAGAGGAAAGAAAACGGCTTCACTCCCTTCTAAATAAGAGGATGAATATAAGCTACTTCTATTACTAGAAAAATTCTCTACAGTCAATAACCAAAATTTCAGCACATTGAAGAATTTATACAGAAAACTGTACGATAAGAGCGACAAATGTTTCCAGGGTTGCTAAACAAAAAAAACTATCCTCGCTGTTAGGGCATTAGCTGTAGTGAAACCATTACTGGATAACAGTGTAGCCCATTTCTATTTAACTACAGCCATTATGACTAGAATAAAACAACTAAATATTTCTGCAGAAATGTTCTGGAGTGGAGAAAGTGACTCACAACCTAACAGTCCTGTCTTCGGGTTTGCTTTTGGAGACGTTGGGACACAACAGACCGCAGAATCCATATTTACTATCCCCGTAAACTTTCAAAGATTCGTTAAGAGTCAAGCGTTTAGTCTGAGCCACCCGGTTGTTTACCATCAATCTGAGAAACATGAAACCTCACAAAGGCTCAATCTGTACGTCAGACCTACACACATTCAGCACTGCTTTAATTCCTGCCTACCTCAACTATGCTGCATCCACACAACCGAGTTTTATTGTTCTGCAGAACGACTGACGCAACTATTAATGCTGCGTATTCATCCCCAGCCTCCAGGCACAGTTTATGCCAATTTCATGCAATGCATGCAGGGAGATGTGTCTGTTGCAACAGCTCCATAAACTCCAGAGCGTGTGTGAACGGATCACTTGTTTCTAATGAATTCCTAGAGGTGAGTCAGAGAAGCCCGACTGAGTCCCTTCCACGCGATCCTCCTCAGGTCTCTGCAAGCGCTGCAGGTCACTTCTGGGTTGGGCTTGGCTCTTCTCTAATGGAACAAAAACAAAGCGGGAAGCTTGAGGAGTGCACACGATGTTCCGATCTGATTAACATTCTTTTTAAACTTGGATTTCCCTCTTCCCTCCAGAAGGGCTCATTTCCTCCATTCACACAGAAGTGTTCGTAAGTGGTGTTTATCAGAGCTGCAAGCTGTTCAAAGACTTCCCTAAACTGGGATAAGGTGCTTTTTGCTGCCAGTTGCATGGAATACAAGCATGAACACAACCAGCAGATTCTGGTTTATCTAAAAGAACCAAATATGAGCTGATGGTTTTCCATCTGATGTCAACAGAAACCTCAAAGTCAACTCCAGGCTTTGAGGAACATCCGCCAGCGTGACAAGCTTTACTATCTGTGGCCTGCTAGCACCGAAAGGACGGATCACTTCTCCGTCTGAGAACAAGGCCTGGCTGTTATTGTTTACAATGAACAAGGGATGTGAGATGTGTGCAAACACACCAGCTTACATTATTCATGCAAAATGAATGTGAACTGAGCAACAACAGCAGATGGGAAAGAAACCAGCGGTGCCTGGAGTTAGAAAATGTTTCTTGCTCTTTGTTTGTGTTTTCTGGCCTTGATGTGGGGCTTCTGCTGCTGGCTGGCAGTGTGCAGCAGCTGCTTAGTACTTTCTCTGCTCACAAAAACAAGCAAGTTCTTAAATTAATGCTGTGTTGAAACTACAAACAGCATCTCTGTAAAGCTGCAGACTTCAGGCTAGCTAATGGAGCAGATAGCCTGACTAAGCATCCAGCTAATATCAGCAATTATACTGTTACTCTAGCAAAGTCTAGTAGCAAATTGATCTAAATTTAGTTTTTTTCTATAGATTTGATTAAGTCAGAATAGTAAAATTAAAATAAAAAGCAAATCTAACTTGTTGATGCAGTCTCTCTGAATGGCCAGTCCTTCAGTCTTTCTTTGTGAATGGAAACCGTGGAAACCGTCTTAGCACAACTGTGGAAGTTAATATCTACATCCAATCAGCACCATGAAAATTAATGGTATTCATTGATTGGTTGTGTATCAAGTAACATTACGCCTCAATATTTCTGCTTCATGAGCTGCATCTTCTTTCAAATATTTAAAATATTCTGGTCTGCTCAGTCCAAAGGCTGGAACTTCAGATGAGAAGCTGGAACTGGCTGAGATGAAGAGTTTTATAAACCAACCATGAGATCATTAGGATTTTCAGAGATGGGCCATGTGAGCATGGAAGGACCAAGTGAATGAATGGATGGTGTGATGTTATCCAAATCAACTGGCAATGAATTATCGCCGAAGAGAAATCCAAATATTTGGTTTCTAGTTTCTATTTGTTACAAGACCAGATCTTATGTGACATAAAGAAAATCAAAGGCTAACTGTTCAAAATGAAAATAAACTTACACCAACAACATCCAACCAGAAATAACTGGTAGGCTGGACTTTCTGTAACCAAACACCTGGGGTGTTAAGGACCACGATGAAAATGTACAGTAGATCTTTGATTCCAAGCTTGAAACAGTCTGGCTACTAAAGAGTGACGTCATTCTGACGAGTTTCTCCACAGAAGCTACGCTCAGCTTTTCTTCCCATGAGGAAGAATGGAAACAAGAAAAACTGAGTGTTTTCACAGGTAGAATACTACAAAAAGTCAAATTCAGCTAGCAGCAGTAAATATTGCTGCTCTGGCTGGTTACTGATATTCTATATATCATACATATTTCACTAACATTTTGACACCTTGAAAAAAACGACCACACTGCTGACTTCACCACTGCTTCCGCTGCACTGCTGTTTTACGAACAAATACCAAACGACCAACCGTCTCCCACTCTGAATAAATATCTGTACTTAGTATCGGCCCAATTTTAATCATCAGAGTGATACAAACATTTTTAAAAATTACTAATATCTGCCGATACTGATTTAGTGCCAATATATTGTGCATTCCTAGAGGCAGTCAGACTCACCGATCTGGTCTTCAGGTATGAGGGACTCTAAGGGCGGGTCGAGCTCGGAGCTCTGCCGCAGGTAAGCCTTCATCTGGGTCATGAACTGCCGCACGGTCTGCAGGAAGTCCATCCCCGACGTGTGGCAGCTGCGGTTCTCCTGAACAAAGCTGATGTAGTCCTGAACCAGCGAGCCGAAGTACGAGCTCTTGTCGCGGGACAGCTCGGCGAGCCGCTTCACGGCCCGTTTCTCCGGGGTGATCAGGGAGCTGAGCATCCCGCCCACCTTGCTGAAGCGTCCCTTCAGGGAGCGGGGCAGAACGAAGGGGCCGCCGCCCAGGCTCACGCCGACACGCCGCTTGCGGGCTTTGAGGATCGGACGGAGGCGCGACTCCAGATCTGCTTCCATTCCGACGCCGTAGTCCTCCTCCTCTTCCTCCTCCGCGTCCTCGTCATCCTCGCTGGTGTCCTCCGCTGGGTGCTGAGGCGGGCTGGGCACCAGGTCCAAGGAGAACCCGGGAGACCGGGAGTACTCTAGAGAGTCCGAGGACGACGTCGACATGCTCATGTCGCTGAACCGCTGCCGGCCCCTCTCGTCAGGACCGGACAGGCTCTGTGACGGCTCCTCAGCAACAGGTGGGGGCTGGCAGGTGGGGAGGTTGGCGCGGGACAGAGCCTTGGCGATGGTTTCATCATCCAGAGCGATGTGGCAGCGGTGAGCCTCCAGATCGGGCTTTCTGGGTCGAGGAGGCGGTCGGTTTGTCGAGGAGGTACTTTTGGTTGTGCTGCTGGTTCTGCCGCCCAGAACCGGCGGCGCCGGCGCAGGCCTCCTGCCGGACGGCTGCTGCCGCTTGGCAGCGATCGGCATGCTCCTGGTTCTGGCAACAGCCGGAGGAGGCCCGGGTGGCGGCGGAGCGGGCCGCCGGCTCGGTGCTGAGCGGGGAGGAGGGGGGCGAGGAGGCGGCGAGCGAGATTTACTGTTCAGCTTGGTCCGATCCAGGTCCGGCTCGGCGCACCTGCTGCTGCTCAGAGGCGGCGAGTCGGCAGCTTTTTCTGGGGGGTCGGGATCGCGGCTGTGGGTCTGAAGGAACAGGGGCGTCACAAAGCACAGCGGTCCTGTGGGGGGGGCGGCGTCCTGGAAGCCGGCGGGGGGCGCTGTGTGCGGCTGTAGAGTGGGAGGTGCGCTCTGGTGCGACTCCTCCACCTCAGCGGTCCGTTTGGTGCGCTGGGGGCTGAGGGTCCGGCTCAGGCGGTGGCAGGGGGGGGTCGAGCAGCGCCGCTGGCTGCACAGCGCAGAGTCCCAGAAACCTGGAAAACGAGAGACACGAAGCATGAAGGAAAACCAGACGAATCACTGCAGGGAAAACAAACAGAGAAAAATCTGATACCTCAATCAGAAATTCCTAAAGAACTAAAATCTCTGCTGGATTTTCTACAACTTTTCATCAAAAACTCATTAGTTCCCTCCAGCTGTTGAGCCTGCCGCGTGTTTCTGCTTCGGTGGAGCCTTTCCTCTGCCTGGAGCAGAAACCCGGTGAAAGTGCTGGCTCTGATTGACTGAATGCCGACACAGATCCAGTAAAGAGGGAGTTACCCGCTAATAACAGAGAGAGAGGCCAATGAAAGAACAGTTCCCGTTCCACCACTCCCCGCTTCCTGATCCGCGTCTCTCAACTTTCAGGATCCCCTTCTGGGTGTTTCACTGAGTTTATAGCTTTACTGCCCTCCATATAAACACATATGCTGGAGTAATTTGTTTGAAAAGAGTAGTTATTCTGTATTTAGGCTTAAGCTTCTAATTTCCAGGGCTGTAATAACACCAGAGAGAGGCGTGGACGCAGCAGTGACTAATGCTGCCGTCTAAAAATGGAACCATCCACTCTCATATTTCTCCAGCTGTCTGATGATGCCTCCCTGCCCACAGTGTAAACATGAGCCTGAGGTATTTTCACGGGTGGATGTGAGCAGCTGACCGTGTGAGAGACAAACTAAACACCGCACACAAGAAGCCACTTTTCTCTAAGTGAAAAAAATAACCAGGCTGTCGAATGTTTAGTCGAAGATGAGATCAGTCCTCGCCGTCTTCTAATGGAGAAATGTGATTCTTGAAAACAGAAGAAAATGTTCAAACAAAACTTTATATGCACAGATAGATTCAACTTTTGTTTCATCTGGAAATAAATCAAGTAGAGAAACATGAAATATGCTTTTGTTGCTCTGAAAGGACCAGCAGAGACATAAATGTGTTTTGCCAACTTTAGTTTCTTACACTTTTCTTACAAAATAAAGTTTCCACTCAACAATATTAGATTTTTTTTCCATTGCATAGATTAAAAAGACAATTTAAGCTTAAACCAAATGTTTCAACTGCAGGTATTGAAGATTACAAATCAAATAAATCAAGTGGAAATGAACACTACTCTGCTGTTTTCCTGATGAGTTCATGGTCTAATAATCTAAGAGTTCACCCTCGTATTTATCTTCTCCAATGCCTGAGAATCATTTTTGTCACATGTCAAGAAACATCTGACTAAACGAGCTCTACTAATCCACCTCATTTGCTTTTGCCGCTCCTGTTGAAGTCTGTTTGACTATTTGGGTAGAAAGATGCTGGAGTAGGGGATAAGATCAGTTACGACGGATGGAGGGGATGGCTTGAACTCTCTGCTCTTTGGTCCTGCTCTTCACCCGTGAAGCCTCTGGGATTTGGGGTCAAAGTTCAAGGATTGTTTGAACGTTTTAGATGCTAATTAGCTGCTAACAGGTGTAAAAACCAGGGATTTAAGTGAGCCAGTATGAATATGTATGCACTATTTTTTCTCAAAGCAATGATAAAAAATAAATCATTCCATGGTTACGCGTCAACTGTTTAGCAGTAAAAAATGTAAGAAGAAAAATCTTTCCAGCGACACAGCATCCCGAACCAGACAACAAACTGGCCAAACATTCGACGCCTCAACCAGAAATGTGATGAACGAAAGTTTAGATGAAGAAGAAATGAGAGTTAAGGTAACAGCTGCTCCAGCATGCTGCCACCAGGAGCGGCGCAGTTCCAGAAAACACTTCCAATGTCAGAAAAGCGAGCCGCCGTCATCGTTCTGCCGCAAAGTTTCTGCCTCTGACGCCATTTTGATTGCTGCTAAAAAAATTGCACTTGAATGACGGGGTTTCTAGGTCAACAAGAACAGCAAGCAGCAGGATCTACTGCAGAACCGTGAAGCCTCCAGCGCAGAGCTTATCCAGCATCTGCTGCAGGTGAAGACTTTCAGACTTGAAATCTGGAAGGTCATTTATCCCCAGAAGAAAACGTGAACGCTTAGACAAGTCCTGTTAGATCCAACAATAAAGCATATAAATGTCATCCCTATTATGGACGCCAGGAGCAACGCAGTGTGAGACTGACTGAATGAAGAGGCTAAAACTTTAGACCTGCCGTTCTGCAGATTACATCCAGGGAGAAATGCAGAAGCTCTGCAGGACATAAAAGCCTGTAAAACTTCTAAACAAAGGTAACCATCATGGCAACAAAATATCTGATGATGTATTTCATTTAACATCACAACGAATTCTGCTCAAAAACATTTATTTTAACAGAGTTTAAGCAATTCAATAAGATATTGTACTCAACTATTGCAAACTGACAGTTGCTTTAAAATGAATATTTGCCTTAAAGCACAAAGACAAGTTAAAGTTCCAGCTTCTGTGCCACTCGTGGTGCAAATTGTTCCCACTCCCGCCCTTTTCTCCTCAGTTATTTTAAAGTTCTCACTTAAAAATCCTCATTTGGAGACACGATTAGTAAAAAGTCAACTCAACTTACAGCTGTACGTTTATCTTTCTCAAACTCACGCATTTAGGTTCAAAATTAAAAACTCACAAGATTTCTTTGTTTACAGTGTACGGTAGTACAAATCCTTAAAACTATGAAAGGAGAATTCCCGACAGACCCACTAGTACGGCACTCACCGTGACCTTGAGAGCAGTAAATAATGTGCAGAGTGAACCTCCACCGTCTGTGATCAGTGAGAACACTCAGCCTCCTCTGGTCTGTAAACAGAGGACTTCCAGTGCTGCGGCAGATAAAAATGCAAACTGTGCATGCTCACACCCACATGCAGCCAGAGGAATGCGGTCAAGCAGCTCCTCATGTTGGGCTGTCATGCCTGTTGTGATGTATTTTTGTGTTTAAACAACATGTTGTAGCTTTCCACTCATCACATCCTTTCCTCCAACACTCAGGCGTAATCTGAGGCAAGCTGAGCTGAAATGACTCAGCAGGTGCAGCACAGTCACAAAAGCTTTGAGAAACATTTATTAAAAACTTAAATGGCATCTTTTTTTAGTTTAAATAAATATAAATACTGATGTTGTGGTCATTACTAAGGTACCATATGTTATATGGTTCCTGTGGAAGGTCCTTTTAGTAGAATGGCAGAGAAATTCTCTGATGGAGACTTACTGCTGCTCTGCTGGATGAAGATGTCAGATATGATGAGGAGCTGCAGAAGCGCCACCTTTCATTCTTTGATTTTAAAGCGACAGCCGCTATTACTATAAAGCTCTGAACTTCAGGCTACCGAAGCAGATCATCAATTAACCACTAAATACAAGCTTCCAGTACTTGTGTTATTTCATAAATACCAGAATAACAAAGAGCTATAATAACAATGTACAGCCTGCATACATAAAAACTAGAAAATTACTAAATTTTTTTAGGTTCTGTACTTTTACCTAAGGCAATGTGAGTTAATATGTTAGGCTAGTATGTAGCTCTGGGTAATTTTACTCATGTTATGATTCTGTGGGAATCTGATCCAGTCCAAATGGGAATCAGAACCAAACTAAAACTGAAAACCGTTTGATACTAAAGTTTTCAAAGCATGTTATTAAACTGATCTGTGATTTTAATCACATTTGGATACTGATAGTCCATGACAATAATTTACTACAACAGACATAAACTCATATGGCTTCCATGTGGTTTGTTTATAACAAGAAGGAAGCAGGAAGTGGACCAAGCGGGGAACGGGACAAAGACTTACGTCAAAGATTAGTAACCTGGAAGATCAGCGTAAATAAGCTGTTTGCTCTGGTAGACAGGCTGTTCCAGCTGATAAATGGAAAGTGTCTAATTGTATGACTTATAAACTGAAATTCGGAATTTTGTCATTTCTTTTCTGCTTTTAAAAAGCAAATAATAATCACATACCTGCCTGAAAAGACCTGATGAAGATACGCAATTCTCCCCTCATTCTGGATCATATGTTGTTTTCATTTAAATCAGAATGAAACTGAAGCTAAATTAGTTTTTTTGTTTTGTTTGTTGTTTTTCAGTTTCTTCAGCAGGTTTATGTGCGGGTGTGAGGACGTCCATCTGAGCAGGAACACACCACAGCGCGTTGGCTGAGACAGATGGGATTACCTGCACCGAGCTGAGCCACCTCCTCCAGCTCCTTCTGCGTCTTTGCAGATGAAATGGCCTCAGGAAGTTTGAGCGTGAACGGCAGGATGTCTCTTTAAACAAAAATAAATTCATTAATAATTAAATAAAATGATTAAATACTCTGTGAAAGAAACACAAATCAGACAGAACAGGAACTGCAGCATGTTTTTGACCTAATTACACTCCACAACCCTTAAATGACACAGACATCCAGTTAAAAAATAAAAGTGTTGATCCCACCAGTTTGTTGGTAAAACACCCAGAGACCCGACCGACCCGAGGAGAAGTGAAAACACTCCTGAACTTTACCGACTCTTTGTTTCCATTACGCAGACAGATGTGAAACTCTAAATATGTGGGAACTTTTTCCAAACACTTCACCACTGCTCTGAGCATTTATGATATTCAACTAGATTTTATTCAAGGTGCATCTATTAATGCCTGTCTCTTATTTTTATGAGCGTTAAAGAAACTGCCGACTCTGCACACATTATTTTTACCCATAATTATTCCATCCTCTTATAAAATGTCTCATCTTCAGTGAAGCCAGTGAAAGTAGTTGTTTACCTGCTGACACAGTAGAAGGCCACTAGGTGGAACAGATCTGCAAAGCTGATCCCAGATCCTTCCATGGAAAAGGCTGCAAGCAAACAAAACGCAGACGAGTTGAAGAAAAATGTCCAGAATCACCTTCGTGACAGAAATCTGATCAGAACCAAATGTTTATGGAACCCAAAACCAAAAGCTGATAACTCTACCACACTGGGACAACAGTTAAATTAAAATATCACGTAGCAGTCTGTTTTACAGTGGTTCTGAAGGAGCCTCTGACTGAAGACAGTAATGAGGAGAACAAAGCATTTTGAGAGACACAATCGTTTGTTGATTTATCTGAGCGGGTTTGGGTCAGGCGGCTGAAACCTGGACGCGGCTGGGTGTTTCAGTGAGATTAGTGTCCCAAACGCTCAGCAGACCGTTCCTGGAAGGCTTACATCAAGCTTCCTGAATAGCCTGATCCCAACCCTGTTGAATATCTGTAAGCTATTCTTGGACGTCTGGCCTATGCAACAAAAATACATCAGAAGGTTGATGAGTGCACCATCTTCAAGAACTCGTTGAAGAATCTGAATTAATGAGTCACAACAACATTTAATTTCCTTTTGAGATTAATAAAGCACTTTTGAATTTGAAAATGATCACAGCTCTTTGACTTTGGGATGAATACAAATACATGCCACACTTTGCAGATTTCTTTGATACATTTCTAAACCTCCCATAATTTAGAAATGGGCTACATTATTTTGTCACATAAAATAAAGTAAAAAATGTTCTTCATTGTGAGGTTTTCCTGGAGCAAAATGTAGAAAACTTCAAGGTAAAGCCAAAGTTTATGATTGTTTTTAAAGTTCTTAATTGTATTTTTTAAATACAACATGTAAATGCAGAGTTGATGACAGCAGAGGCTGAGTGAGGATCTGCTGACCTCAATGTGAAGGTCAAACCAGGCCAGCGTCTCCTCCTTCCTGCTTTCTGTGTGATGTCATTACAGCTGCTATTTTGTCTCTAGCTGGAAACACTGAAGAGTTACTTTATTTAATAACATGAGCTTCAGATAAAATGCAAAACCTGACTCAGATTGTACTGTAAAAACAATTAAAGTCAGAAACAAAATGAGTCAGAAGCATTGGAGCTGATCTGTAACTTTCCAAGCTTTTATTTAGACAGTTTTACTGAATAACGTGTTACGGTTTTTAGTCAAGACGTGTTGACCAAACAGCCTGTGAACTCGTTTCATTTCTCTTTTTTGTATGATTATTTCTGAACTCTAATGCAGAGGCGGACAGGAAGTGGCATGAGCGGCTGACTCACTATGAACTGAGGACGGAGGTGAAGAATAAAAACACAGAAACATTTTTCTGTTTGCAGATCTCAGTTTCTTTCTTAATGGAGCAAAGAGAAGCGACTTACAGTACTGACTCTCTCTGACGTTGAAGTGGCTGATGGGATTTCCTGACTGATCCTTATCCAGACGCACCGACAGAACCTTCCTCTGCAGAACCTTCCTGACCAGAAACACCTGCTCCAGGAAAGAAAACACCATAAGCCATAAAATCCTCCTTGATAACGGTGAAAGAGACATGCTTGATGTTGACCTCTCACCCCTGGCGGCTGTTTGAGCAGAATGCCGGAGGCCTCCTCTTCGCTGACTGCCAGCAGCAGCCAGACCTGGTGAGTCTGAGTCAGCCGCTCCAACACACTCATCCTCCGCCGCAGCGAGTCGTAACCAGAGTCCCATTCCCCCACGAACCCCCTGCAGCGCGGCGGCTGCAGGAAAGCATCGCCCTGCAGCCTGCAGACGAGGGAAAAGCAGCCGGCCCAGAGCAGCTTTGACATCAGCTGACACAAACATAACAAATACTGCAAACAAACTCGTGGGCGAAGCAACATCATCCGTGAGCTGGAGTCATTAAATGTCCCGTCTCACCAACTTAGACTGAAACATACATCAGGTTTGGAGTCTAAAAGAACTCCACAACGTGACGGCGTCCAGAAAAAATGGAGATCAAAACTTTAGAGAAGTGAGAAAGTTTCTCCAGAAAACAAAAATCCATGCAGGAAACCAGCAGAAGTGAACGCTCGACACGATGTGGCAGTGGGACGGTCCTCAAAATAATTACCCAACATTTCAGTCATGTGTCCCTTCGTCATCCAAGAAACACAATCTTTCATTTCAAAACGTTAATTTTGGAAATTATTTTTTTGTAATAGTTTGTAGACTTTTAGTCAGCGTTTTTGTTGCTTAAAGATGACGATTTGTTTCAAGTTATGATAAACACTGTAGCTATAAAAAGCAAACAGATGAAGAAACAGAAGGATGAGAGCGCAGAGAACGAGTTGAAGAATGAGGAGTTATCTGCTGTAGATGCTTCGGGGAGCAGAAATACCGATCTTTAATTTTTTTCTGGCAGAAAGCCAGTAAAGTTGGGAAGTGGAGGCGTAATACAATCATGTTTTTTAGTTTTTGTGAGTCATCTAGAGGCACTTCTATGGATTGATGGCTATTATTTCAAATGCCAGCAAAGAGTGAGTTAAAGTAGGCTAGCCTGGAGGAAATGAATGCATGGAACAATTTTTCAGCATCAAGGCGTGGGCAATTCACAGAAACCTGAAATATTTTTGAGATGAAAGGCAAGAGAGATGTGAGATGAGAGTCCAACCTGACACCAGTGTCAGCAGAGAGAGAGAGAGATGTTTAGTCCAGACAACAAAATGGATGCAGGAAGGGATGAGTGGGCCTGGTGGACAGTACCAACCAGGACACCTAGTGAGTTCAAAATGTATTCTCTCAAGCCATGACGCTCTGACACTGGTCATATGATAAACGGACATATCAAGGTCCTGGTACTTCATGCTCCCTGAGGGACACGGTCAAACACCACCTGGACCCTGCAGGACCCAGCTGGACCCTGCTGGACCCTGCTGAGGGTCCAGAGCCAGTCCGGTGTCCATGACCAGGAAGAAACCCTCCCTGTTACACCTGAATCCGAGGCTACACAGCAAGCCCTCTTCTCCAGAACAGTTGTAAATATTCAAGATAAGCTACAGAAAAACCATCAAAACTACAAAAATATAAAATAAAAATGGAAACATAGGTGGCATTAAACAGCACAAACCAACATTTACTGTAATTTGTTCCTTTAACTGAAAGATTTCTGTCCTGTTATTAGACAGGAGAGTTTATGCACAAACTATACCAATAAACTTCTCTTCCTTCATCTCAGGTCTTGCCTGCATATTATCTCGGTTTGACAAATTCTCATTCAATCTATAAGTATTCTGTTTCTTCGCTTTAAATTTATAACTAATTCAACAGTTAAATTTAAACATCTGTCACTTAAAGAATCTGGTTGAAATAAAGTTATATTTTTAAAAGAGATATTTTGGGACTGGAAACAATAACTTGTCACATTAAAGTTTGTTTTTCATGCTACATTGCTTCAATAAGATGAATAGAAGTTCCTGACTGCAGGAAGAAACTTTTGAGAAACTGCTAAACTTTATTCACTCGTGTTTCATTAGAGCAGTGTTAAATTGTCAAAAGGTGATCACATTAAAAAATAAACCAAGCATAACCTTCCACATGCCATCAGGATGACAGAATCAGACCTACCCTTGTATCTCCAGCGGCTCCTTGTCCAGAGCCGGCGCCGTTTGGACCATCTCTTTCTTCAGCTCCCCGATCTCCAGCGCAAAGGTGTCAATCAGCTGAAAACGGACAGAACGACAAGCTTTGACTGACGGAGGAGGATAGGAGTGGGGAATGGGAGCAAACGAAACGAAGGCATTGCTCAAACAAAGTTTACAACACAAAGACGCTTATGTGGGACAGGGGAGAGAGGAAGCAGTGATTCATTTTCCTGTGTCGTTTCCTCCAGGCAGGAAACATGGAGACGGAGAATCGTCAACGAAATGACCAGCGTGACGCTCGGGGGGGTGGGGGGGGAACATTCCCACACTGCAGAGACTGAAACATAAACACTGGGACAGGAAGGCCAGGCAGGTTTCACAGATTCACCTCAGCCATCATCAACTAACATCATGAGTTTAAAATAATCAAAGTTTAAAATAGGCTGGATAAGTAACAGGCTGGACATCTTATCAGTTACTATGGTTACTGTTGCAGGGAGAGGGATCTTTGATTATTTATCTTTGCAGAACTTCTCCAGATCTCACTGATGCTCTCAAACAGGTGAGACCGAAATGACTTTTTACCAAGGAGAATTTATCTCAGGTGAACAATTCTCTGTGGATCCTGTCATGTGATGACAACTCACTTCCACTAAATTTGATTTACAATGTCTCTGTATCTTAAAGAAACGGGCCCACAGCATGACAGAGCCTTAAACACAACATAATTCACCCTTTGTTTGTGCTTTATGTTTAGGTGCCAATTTCATAAACTTCTCATGTTTCTTTTTATTATGATGGCAGACATTTTTCTTTGATTTGTGTGTCGACAGTCATTAATAAATCTTATAGAAACGTTATGAGCCTAAAACGTCACTTTCTGCTGTAGTTTTCTGTGACGGGTTTCTATTATGACTTGGACAACCACAAATGACTGGCCAAGGCCGGAGATCACTTTGGTGAAATTTATTATGCTTTTCTTCACATGAACAAAGACGGCAGGTGCAGAATATATACAAAGGACGTCCAAGGCGGGTTAAAATCAGCACCTTCAATGTAAGAGTCCATCACCTTCAGTGTGACTTCTCAGGAGTCTAACCACAGACTGGCCAAATGGGAAACTCCACACCCTGGAGTTTCCCATTTCATCACAACAGGAACGGCAGCATCAGTGTCAAGAACACCTTTTCTCATGTGCCAACAAGAGCGGTTAAAGGATGCGATACGGCGACTGCAGGTTTTAACCACAAGGAGGCGTCTTTTCACCAATAATAAAGGCTTGAAGCCAGACCACAGTCACCTCCCCATGCGGGACTAAGTGGAACCAGCTGAGTTAAAGCCACAAACCCCTCAGCTCAGTGGCAGGTAAGAACTCAATTACCCAACCTGAGTTCTGTACTGGGAGCCTCACCCGGCCCAGTTAGGACCAGCAAGAAAGAGACCAGTGATGAGTTGTCCCGAGGCAGAAGCAACCAAAACTTCACAGCCAGCCATTTTTTTAGCTACGAGCTGAGATCCATAAAACCAGATGTTACATCCAAAGAGGCCGTTTAAAAAGCGAGAATCCTGCAGCCAACAGCAGGATTAAAAACCAGATCTGCTGGTCTTTCTGTCCTGAATGCGTCACGAGCTGCAGATCCGTTCACACTGTCAGCGCTGCACTTCCTGAGCTGCTATGTTTGTTACTGTTATTTTAGCGTCACTTCTTCATGAACTGATAAGGTGTGACATGTACATTCATATCCACTCATCTTGAGCATTAAAGCAACAATCATTTTAGGCCTTTAATTGTTAACTTTGATGATTCAGAATGAGAAGCACAAGTTTAGGCTTTTTTGTTGTTGTTGATTATTTTTCTAATCCACATAGAGGATTAGAAAAAAGATTATGCAAGCAGTCTCAAGAATTACACACACTCACCTCTATTTTTTAATAAGCGGTGATGAATAAAAAAGGCAATAAAAGCCTCATCAAGCTCTGCTTAGAAACAAAGGACTGATTTTGTCTCTGCAGCATAAAAAGTTACTGGGCTCAGAGAAGATTGAAGGAGAAATATAATTTATTTTCCCACAATGTGGAAATTCAGTCCCAGTAGAAAGTTACAGACAATGGAAACATGTAGAATCAAACCAAGATTAAAAAAAGAAAAATAAGTACAGATTGTACAATAAGGACAAAGTTAAAGCATAAAACATACTGCACAGTTATTAAAAATAAAATACTGAGTTCAAAAGCAATGTGAAACTGAGTAGGGTAATGTAAAAACTTACATGATTTGGATTTGGATATCTGTGCACCGAACAACAGCAACAACAAAAAAAAAATGCTAAAAAATTGCAACAAAAAAATGAAAAATGAGAGCAGAGATGTAAACACTTATTGGAGCAGTACGCAACTTTTATATTAATTAAAACTATCACCGTGTCATAACAGTATGGGGTGAAATACAGTTATTACATAAATTAAATGTACTATGAACTACAATTTGGTTTGTCAGATTAAAAATACCTTTTGAAACTAACATACGTTTTACTAGGTCTACATTAAGCCTATATTTCTATATTAAAATGTTCTCTTTGGTCTTGATTTAATATTCCAATCTTAAATGTTTTTTGTTTATAAGCAGAACATTTCTATAATTAACAGAAATAAAAGCTTGAAAATATCAGTTTGTGTGTCAATAATCAAAAAATGACATTTTTATTGTCATTCTAATGATAGTGAATATGTAGCAGACCACCTGTTAGAGCCACTCTGTAACGGGTGTGAGTTTAAATTAATTTTTAATTTAACAAAAACACTTCCAGGAAAACATGGAGTTAACGCTCTGTCTACAGATTATTTTGGGATTAAATAGTTTTCTGCCAGGTGAAGCAGGGTGAGAGCTTCACCTCTGGCCAGCAGACGGAGTGTTAATCAGTCCGTGGAAAACATGTGGTTAGTTCCTGATAGTTGAAGTGAAGGTCAGCGGACATTAAACGACTCGATCTGGGCCAAAACTTTTAAGAGGAAGCTGAGTTATGATAAGCAGAACTCAACAGCAAAAGGTTTGTAGTTCACTGACATTTATGGACCATCATTCTTCTGGGTTTGTTTCTACTTTCAGTCGTCAGGAGGAGAGATGCAGAGCTAAACAGAGCTAATTATAGAGCTGCAGCCTTCAGAAACACAGAAGCTGTTTGCTCCTCCAGGTCTGTGCAGGAGTTTCTCTGCCTGAGTTTCTCTGACTCCCACTGCTGGAGTCAGTGGGAAACTATGAGTTCGATTTTGACAGAGACACTTCTGTCAGAGTCGGTAAAGATAGAAAAAAAAAAGCTGTAAAGGAAACATTGTCATCCTTTTAACTCAGAAATATTAAAACCTGACTGCGTCAAACAAACTTCATGAGGCTTTTACAGAGTCGCCTGAATTTAATTTAAAACTCACCCGATGTCTGCAAAACAAATTTATAACAAAAAACTATTGGTTATTTTACCATCAGTGCATCTTTTTACTTGAAGAAGTCATTAAATTTAATAGTATACTATTTGAGATAATCAGAAAAAACTTCGAAATGTAAAAGGAGTGCAGAGTAGAGTAGATTGAGTGAAAGGTGGTGATGTTCTACCAAGAAGAAAGGGAAGAATTTTATACTCTCGGCTTGTAAAGCGGGGAGACCCTAAAAGGCTTCCAGTAACAAACCACTTGTATGTATAAGAGGTACGAATATTTTTAAGACACTGTAGGTGTATAGCCTTTGCAACTTAATTTAAATGTCCGACAGAAAGAGCAGACGTTCTCCAAAGACCTCAGCCAAACCCTGCCAACCATGCAAAAGTACCAGAAAGCAAAATTCTAAAACTAAAATGTAGCTTTATTTCTTGGATTGCAGTTTTCTATTTTTTATATTGCAACTAAAATAGCAATTTGAGAAAAGAAAAAATAGTTTACCTGAGAGATAAAAAATAGAAAAAAAAGACATGAAACACGTTTACATAGTAGCACTGTGCTGGAAGATGGAGACATGGTTTTATCTACAGAACGGACTTCCATCTGCAGCAGAACAGTGATTCTGAAACCATCCAGTTTGAGCTTTGTCTTGACAGAATTATTTAACTTTGTGCCACAAACCAAATGAAAGCTGGAGAAGATCGATGCCAGCTGTGGGAGATCTCCAACCCTCTCAGAGAAGCTGTGAAAGTCCCTCCCCCCTCCGTCTCTCTGGCTCCCTTTCCTGTCATCATTTTGTCTTTTCCCACATCCCAGATATTGTTATTCATGTCTCTAATTAGCACTAAATCAGGCTTGTTTTCCATGCATGCACCAGATTCCTTTGTTTCACTCAAAACTTGTTCTGTTTCTGGAGAATCTGTTTCTTCTCTGCTCCTGCTTTCATCTTCCGTCACTAGTCGAAGACTTTAAAGGGACTAAACTGTGTGCAGAAGGTCTGTTCACTGTTACTGTTTGGTCATAAATTCTCTGGAAAATGAAGGATCCCAAACCTCAGCCAGGAGGCACACCTACAAGGGTTTCATTGTGTTGTTGTTATATATGCTGGAAAGATGTAGAGAATGAGAAAATAGGACAAAAATGACAATAAATAGATAAATAGTTGTCCAAAACTGAATGTAATCTCCTCTCTTAAATCAACGGGTTTCTTTTTATAAATATGGATGTTTAATAGTGTGAAAAAGCATTTTCTTCCTCCTGAATGTCTGTTGTTGTCAGAACTGATTACCAGCTGAATTACAAAATCCACCAAGCAGAACCTGTCCAACATGACATAGACTGTTTTTAAAAGAGGTGTCCCCCAGGTGGCGCTAAGGGGCCTCAAAAAGCTGAAGAGAAGATGAGAAAAAGATGCTAACACATAAACAAACCAAAACAAAATTCTAATAATAAATCCATCCATTTTCTAACACCCTTGTCTCTAGTGGGATCGGTGCCTCTCCAGCTAACGATCCTGGTGAGAGACGGGGTCACCTGCACAGGTCGCCAGTCTGTCTAAAGGCAACACAGAGACAGACTGGACAAACAACCATCACACACACACTTAGGGAGAATTTTAACAGCTATGTCTTTTGGACTGTTGGAGGAAGCCAGAGTACCCGGAGAGAACCCACGCATGCACAAGGAGAGCATGCAAACTCCGTGTAGAAAGACGGCAGGCCGGGAATTGAACCCTTCTTGCTGCAAGGCAACAGTGCTACCAACTGCGCCACTGTACAGCCCTAATAATAAATCTTCAATTATAATTTTCTTTTCTTTATGTATAATCTGTTTTTTAATTATCTTTATATAATATAGGTTAAAATTTATTGAAATGTCATTTGTCAAAATGATCAGCCTACTTCAAGCTAGCACAGCAAACTCAAAAGTGGAAAGTTGTGGTCAAGAAAAAGACAGAGGGAAATGTCCAGCAGCCACACTGCTGCAGAAAACCCAAAGAACTTCTGATCCATTAAAGCCTGAAGGTATGAGGCAGAATTTATGCTAAACGGATGTAATAATTATTGAACAATGAATAAAACTGAGAAAAAAAAACACTCAACATTTTAAAAGTTGATGTAGACTGATCTAATAACAAACAAACAAACAAAAAAAACAAACAAGAAAATATGAGAATTAAAGTTGTTGTGATCCATCAGTGCAGAAAGAATTCAAAGCCCATTTCTTAAGGGCCCTTTAAGGCTTTGGGACCCCAGGGGACCACAGAGAACCAAGATGGACCGTTGAAGAAAAGTTCATTTAGAAATTGTATTCAATAGTTTGATAAAGTTCAGTTTTGTTGCTGGATTTAGTTTCTTTTTCACATTACATCTTTCAGAAAATCAAGCTAATACTTACTTCTGCACAAACATATTTTTGGCACTAATGAAACCCCCTACTGATCGATATCAACCCAATTTGTCTGGTTTTGGTTTTACTTCTTCAGAAGGGAAATGGCTCCATTTTACAGCCTGTTTCCTGTTTTACCCCAAACAGCCTCTGTGTTGAGTCACGTCTTCCTAGAAAAACAAACATTTTGTGGGACAGGAAGTGCCATCCGCTCTGATGCAGGCCTTACCTTAAAGAAGCTGCTGCTCCGGTTGGTGAGGCCGCAGGAAGGGCTTCCTGGTGGCGAGCCGGAGTCCATGTCGTCTTCCTGTCGGTGGCCGTTCCAGCCCGGAGCAGATGGAGATCTGTGGGTCAGAAACATTTCAGCTCAGACGCTTTGAGGTGTGGTGCAGCCTGAGGAAATTCCTGCTTCAGCCACAGTCGGCTCTATGGAGCTGCTGGCCAGCTTGGGTGACTTTATTATTACCGACTTTTCTTTCATTATGCTCTGTGAGCATTCGCCTCTTTTTCCACATAATCCAGGATAATTGCTTCATTCATTGATTCTTGGTCTTGCTGTCTGTCGTCTGGTTACCTGTTTCTGTTTTTCTTCACATTTTCTGCCACTTCATTCCCACATTCTGCTCCCAGGTCCTTTAAACTCATTTTCCATTTCAGACACAGCACAGCTGCGTTCCCCCCCCACCCATAGACAGAAGGTTCCAGAACCAGACATCAAAATGCATTTCAACACATAACTTTACTCAGAAAGTCACAACTTTTTCTTTTCACGTCTTTTTGCCTTTACGGTTTGTTTCTCTGTGATTATGTTTATAAATGACTCCTTGAGATGCGTTTGATTCCCTCTGCAGCCAGACTGAAGCCATTAACGCAGCCCTTCCCTTCCTGGCAGAGGATCACAGAGCACACGAGTCGCTCCGTTTGTCCGCTGATCCACGCAGATGCTTTCATCTAACACCGGCAGGAAGTGTGCAACATCTCCACAAGCTGTGGACTGCAGGGAGGGAAGCACAGATGATAAATGTGCCACTAAAGTCTGCAGGATTTTGGTTTTGCAGGATTTGCAACTAAAACTGCAACTGATTTATGTGCCACAGACTTTAAAAACCAAAGTTGACTGTAGTTTACAGTTTGTGGTTGAACAAGCAGCGACTTATGTAGCGTAAACCAAGCGTTGGATTAGACACTGGATTCCAGTTTAACCATTATTGGCAAATAAACGTTTTCTGGCTGTTGTTTTGTTTTGCTCTGTATAAAATCACCATTAATCTGATTAATGTGATTGTTGATCTGATAAGCTTTGTCTCAGACAGACTTTCTCGTCCGCGGGTATGGATGGGAATTGATAAGAAATTAGCTATATCAATTTCATTATTGATCTCACTTATCGATTCTTGAATTGATTCTCAAAAAAGTTTAGGAAATAAACTTTAGTTCAAAATATGCACCATGTTGCAGTTGATTCAAAGGAAAATTAAAACTGGATTCAAAAATAAGAATTTCTCTGTCAAATGAACATATTAACATAAAATTTTAATATGACAATTTGAATCGTCAACTATACTCTTATTCAATAAATCAGAATATAAATGAAAAGTTCACGTTTTTCAGTAACTCGGCTCATAAACATTACCGGATTCCACATGGACCGATATTTTAAAGCTTTTATTTATACTAACAATGATAATTTCTTGCTGAAAACATATTTAAGATTAGAATATTAGACCAGACCAATAAAAAAAAATTCCTAATGGAGAAATGTGGGCCTAATTAAAAATATGTTTGACACATGTTAATTGTTTTCAAAATGTGCCTTTAGTTTGACAAGCGAGCTTTATCGCAAACCATAATCTTGTTTATTGAATGTGATTGTAAATGTTAATATGAGATGCAGATTATTGATACAATACGGAGCCGACAGTAATACCAGGACGTGGAGAAGTTTACCTGGACACTCATGGCAGAAGACGCTGAGCTCGAAGCTCCATCCTCAAGTTACCGCCGTTGCTAAGCAACTTATCAAACGCTTTACATTTATGCAAATCAGTTTCATACGTGTGGTCAACTATTTCAGAATGTTGGAGGTATTTTCTCCTTTTATTGTGACTCAAAGCTCTGCACATGTTTCAACTGGCCCGAATAATGTCTTCTTTTGTGAAACGTAAACATACTTTACCACGACGCCATCTTGCATATTTTCTAAATCAAAATACTGAGCGTGTATGTGACGTCATCGCGCAAATGACGTAATGCAATATTATCGCAACCTACAGGCTAAATCCTAAAGAATTGAACTAATGAGAAATGGTTCTCGCTCTGCTGATGGAGTCATTAAAATCTTCTCAATTTATTTTTACCCATCAATTTTCAAAATGCTTATATTACCCAACTGCATTTAATTGTAATTCAGTTTAATTAATATTAAGCAAGTTGAACAGAGAATCCACATCTGTGAGATTTAATGTCAACCAGGGCTGTATTCAGTTTCACACTGCAGCCTGAAGTGACCCAATTCCGAGTTGTTTTTTTTAACGTAATGCGACCTGCATCCGATCTTTTCATGACAGTCTGAACACAGGTTGGATGCTTTTCGAATGCGACCCAGGCCACTTGGGTTTCCGCTACATATCCGATTCAAATGTGACCTAACGTCCAGGTCGCATTC